>JACCGJ010017760.1:0-75865 GCA_013407085.1 Atriophallophorus winterbourni
TGCATGCACGTCGCATCAAACTGGCTTGAAATGATTGAATAAAAGAATAAATTACACCGTTCAATGTTAAGGGAAAATTAAAATAAACTGCAATAACCACGAAAACTACAAAAAATAAACGCAATTTCGGTGAGTGTCTATTCGTGCGTTAAAACATTGAATTGCACGAAATTTCTGTATACTCGGTACTCTTCATTCTATTCAATCATGAACGTTTGCGTGATGGATGCATTCAGCGGGCATTGGGGAATGACTTACTTACTGATTTCTACTGAAATATTTAGTTAATCTCTATCTCTCTTTAAAATATCCCGGTTCCAGACATCACGCTCCAGTGAGTTCTTGACAGATAATTTCTAGTTTCAGATTTTGTGGATATGTGGTGGAATTTTGACAGAGCTGTACTGATCTGAAATTTGGATAGATGATTTCGTTGAAATAATATGAACTTGGGATACAATTTTTATAATACAGGGCATAGAATCGTCTGAAAGTTAAATGAGTCAGACACAGTTCGATGTTTGATATTTATTTATCTGAGCTTAGAGCGTAAAAGCACAAATCATTCTGAGCTTATTTCTTTCGGAGTGCGTTTCGAAGCAAATCAGTTTTCATTTCAACTAATGCAAGATTCTTTTCAGGACCACGTTAAGACCAGAGCCTTCGTTTGTTTTGATGTTCAAAAACGCACTTCGGGCTTTAGTAGATGCTATGTGAGTGATTTTAGTTTTGATGATCTTTTAAGGTTAACGTTGGGTTGCTTTTCTTGCGCTGCTGTTTATAATCTTGAAATTTTAAATTTTCTCTTTCGCTTCTGGGAGGCAGAGTTATTGTCCCAAGCACCAAACTGTTTGCGCGATAATAACTCCTATAAAAACAAGGCCGAATTCTTTGTCTCCACTAGGGACGAAACACAAACCTATACATTTATTTTCTAATTTCGATTTTAGAGTGAAACTCGTGAATAACCTTTTCAACAGCTTTAATATAATGCATTTTCTATTATAAACTTTATAGCGATGGTATACCTGCATGAAATTCCACGACTGCCAGAGAGAAATTAGTTTTCCTTTGCAGTCTAAACGAGATCTTGTAAATAAACCTGATATTTATGGACATTCGAATCAGTTGTGTTTGGCATTTTGCGAAATTATAGAATGAGAAGATGTTGGTTGCGCCAGCCTTGTTCAAAATTGGCATACGAGCGCAAATTGCTTACCATTATTCGACTATTTCAAGCGCATGCAGATCGCGCTGTCCTTACCTAATGAGTGCAAACAGTACGATACCGGTCTTGGGGTGTGTGCTTGATGGAAATGCATGCAAAATAGCATTTTTTAAAATAAAACCTTCACTGTGGCCATCTATAAAGCGTGTATAAATTAGGCTCAACATATTAGCATGATAAGAAAATCTATATTGGTCTGAAACCGGTAGTTGAGTGTAATTTTGGGGGATGTGAGCAACACATTACTTTGATATAATTTTAAATTATATGCAGCGAACGATGTTGAAATCTTATTGAAACAAAGAACGTTCATTCTTATTGAATAAATTTGATCTAAACCAACTTAATTTGAATCCCAGAAGACCTATTGCTGCAATTTTCGCGTAGTGAATTCAAATATATAATTTTAAAATAGCAAAACAATGTTCTTGAACGTGATTAACAAGTAGATAGTCCAATATTAAAATTTCAGTATCCTATAATTTAAGTTATTAGTATCTTATAGATTTTCGAAACCATAGAACATTCGTACAGGGGAAAAAATAGAAAAAAATAATTGTTGTTGTTGTTGGCCTCCGCCGGTCGATGTCGACCATGGATGTACATCACAGGAAAAAATAGTAGCCTTTGGAAAACCGACATGTCAGAATACCGTTGTTTTTTGGCAATTCACGGGTTTAAATGAATCAGAGTTTTTGCAAATAAACGAGGTCGAAAATGATCCAAGTTAAATAAAGTTAGTAAGCCTCAAGAAAAACAACAAAATAAAACGCAAAAATGAACCTAATCGAACATTAAATTAAAAATGAGAAACAAGCGCATGCGGATCCTCACCTTATTGTCCCTACCTGATGAGTGCAAACAGCACGAAACCGGTCGTGGGGTTTTGTGACGAAAAGCATGCACATGAATATTTAGAAACAAACATATTCCATCAAACTTTAGATGCAAAAGCTCACCAATTTTCCGATGATATTAGTTTTCGGTTATTCAACCGAATTTTCGTGCTTTGTGAAACTCTTATGGAAACTATGGTTACGAATAGTTGATTGTTTTCTAGCCTCACATCATTTCCGAATTAATATAAGTTTCGAAATTTTATACCTACTGAAAATAGAAAAATTGCAACAGAGGCCGGCATCCATGTCGAATGATTCGCTTAGACTGACGTTAATACCATCGACATTTATCTCTAAGCAATATAGAAACAATAGTGTTCCTGTGCCAAGTTCAACTTAGGTTGCCACCTGATCTCTAAAAACATTTTTGGTTGACGTATACGTCATAAACCCTAGATTAGCACAATTTGGAAAGATTTTCCTAATGCTGAGTGGCTGAGAATCAGATGTCTGTCTCTACCGGTCACCTTCATCTACGGAATCGTATAACGAAAGTATGATCAAAGTGATTCAGCACATGACTCGCATTCAGCAAGCAACAATACTTGTTATGGGCGATTTTAACCTGCCACCTTTACTCATAGAGTTTTATATTCTCCGCAAACTCTGAATACCGTTTCAGAGGTACTAAGTTGCAAGTCTATTTAACAACATGTTTCACGAGTCACTCGGATTAGTGTTCTGACCGTCCCTCCCTCCATCTTGGATTTGGTGTTAACATCGGATAAAAATCTGTTGCAGCGATCGGATTCCAGGATCCGCTGGGTCTTATTGAACATTCAGTGCTTGTGTTCGACTATGTTTTCAGTAATCATCAATCTCTTACTCGTAATTGGGTGGCTCAAAGTAGATAAATTGGCCCTGAATAAATCGCTCGTTCACATTCAACATTGGCAGACGGACCACATAAGCCGTGATTTGCAATGGAACGAACGTAAATATTTTCTGAACCTGAAGATAGACGGGAACTCGCAGATCACTCCTCGAAGTTCCGACCATGAACTTCGTTTTGTTATCCTGGAAGACGAGACGAATCAATTTGATACAAGTTCTTGCATTGACGTCTGTTACTTAGACATTTCTAAAGCTTTTTACATAGTCAGTCACCATTCGCATCTTAAAAAAAACGGATACGTATAGGAACATGCAAACCATTACTCTCGTGTTTGTGCGACTACCTGACAGATTGCCACGCACGAGTTGAAGTAAACGGGTGGAGTCCCACAAGGATCCATGCTGGACCTGCTTTTTCTTTTTAAAATACATAAACGATTTAGCCCTACCCCTCAGGTCATCCAAAATGGTCCTGTTCGCGGATAATATGAAAATTTGGACGCACATTACTTCTGCAGATGATTGTGAGAAACTGCAAATGGATTCGAACAATGTGTCATTAGTGATATGACATTCAACATACGGAAAAGTAAGATGGACATATCGATTGGGAACTGAAAACAGGACATGGAGCTCCAATCAAAGAGATTTTGGAGTATGGATTAGTAGAAACCAGAAAAGCGCGATGCACTGCCAGAATATATATCGACAGGCCAACAGATTGCCAGGTTTATTTCGAAGAATATTTTGAATATTCTCGCTGTTAACGTTACTAAGGATGATGAACGTAAACCTTCCCCCTACGACAGAGTATGCAGTCGGGATCTGGGTACCTTGGCTGTGAAAAGATATTGCGCTCTTTGATGCAATGTATCACAGAGCAACACAGTTATTGATGGGTCTTCGCAATGTTCCGTACACCTGTGTATGTGAATGTACCCAAAAGAGGATACGACGTGATATTATTGTGACATGTAGAATTGTGTCTACCGAATGGCATCCACTAAAGCATTTGTTTAATGCGTATAATGGGATAGTGACATTCAACATACGGAAAAGTAAGATGGACATATCGATTGGGAACTGAAAACAGGACATGGAGCTCCAATCAAAGAGATTTTGGAGTATGGATTAGTAGAAACCAGAAAAGCGCGATGCACTGCCAGAATATATATCGACAGGCCAACAGATTGCCAGGTTTATTTCGAAGAATATTTTGAATATTCTCGCTGTTAACGTTACTAAGGATGATGAACGTCTACCTTCCCCCTACGACAGAGTATGCAGTCGGGATCTGGGTACCTTGGCTGTGAAAAGATATTGCGCTCTTTGATACAATGTATCACAGAGCAACACAGTTACTGATGGGTCTTCGCAATGTTCCGTACACCTGTGTATGTGAATGTACCCAAAGGAGGATACGACGTGATATTATTGTGACATGTAGAATTTTGTCTACCGAATAGCATCCACTAAAGCACTTGTTTGATGCGTATAATGGGATAGTGACACGCGGATATACCTTATCCATCTACGTCCCATTTTCCCGTATTGATTGTTGGCGTCATTTTTTCGCCGTACTTTGAAATTCCCTATCCGAACATGTGCTGGAATCTGCTTGCCTGGCGGTGTTTAAATGAATTTTGAAATTACACATGATAATGTATATCATTCTTGAGCATTACATTTGATATTCTTTATTCCTTTGATACTATAATATTTCTAACATTTTCATTCATACCATAATCCTGTGGTGTTGTAAAGTATTTACTGTTTTAACCATAAATCCTTGAACCTTTCTATAAATACACTCATGTGTGTCATTACTGTGAATATATATTTTTATTTATATAACTGCCCTCTATGCAAAAATGGATCGTAATCAGCAAATAAATACTGGTTTGATGAAGTCCTTTATTTTCACATTAACTTAAATTTTGGGTCTGATTTCACAGGCTCTGTAGACAGTTAGAGTGCAACAGTTGCAGAATTCATGAAGCGAAGTTGAATATTATGCAGAAGCAACTTTTTCAAGACCAACATCTTGATCCGAATATGTGAAAAAAACGATTATGCTCGGATTCACGTTTAAATTTACCTCCCATATACGTGATGTTCACCAAGTATAGTTTTAATTCTCGAATATTTGTTTTTCTGTTTATGGAATTTTAGGTTTTAACCTCCAATAATTATCTGATTCGCGGTTTAAGGAAACGATACTCAGAATTAGTTCCATGTTCCTCTTTGTGTATCTTGCACACTAACATCGCGTTTGTTGGTAAATGTGTTTTTTTAACTTGTTAGTTGGAACATAAACAGGAAGTCGAAACAAATGCCACGAGGACAGGACAAACTCAAATTCAAATTCAAAGATTTATGGTTAAAAAAGTTAATCCTGTATACACCACAGGATTAAGGTATTAATAAATACAATAGTATAAAAGCAATAGAGAATATCAAATGTACGGCTCACGAATGTTATTCTTTTGCATATGTAAGTCCAATTTCACTTTAAACGCCGCTAGGCAAGGAGAGTCCACCACATGTTGGGGTAGGGAAATCCAAAGAAATATAGCACGTATGGCGAAAAAATGGCGCCGACAGTCAATACGGGAACTTGGGACGTAAAGGTATAAGGTATGTCCGCGTGTCACTTTCCCTTCACACACATCAAGCAAGTGTTTTAGTGGATATCCTTCGGTAGACACAATTCTATAAGTCAGAATAATATCGCGTCGTATCCTCCTTTGGGTAAAGTTGCATAGACCCAGTCGTCGCAATCTTTCGGTGTACGGAACATTGCGAAAACCCATCACTAACTTTGTTGCTCTGTGATAGATTTTATCGAAGAGAGCAATATCCTTTCGCAGCCAAGTAACCCAGACCTCTACCGCATACTCCATCGTAGGGCGAAGGTAGACATTCATTATCCTTGCTAACGTTACCAGAGAGAATCTTCAAAATATTCTTCGAAAGGTACCTAACAATCTGTTTGCTCGTCGATATATGTTCTGACAGTGCGCTGTGCTCCTCAGGTTCCCGCTAATCCTCACTCCAAGATCTTTTTCTAACGAGCTCCATGCTAGGTTTTTAGTTTCCAATCGATATGTCCAAGGAACATTCCTGCCAAGATGGAGCATCTTACATTTTTGTATGTTGAATGACATGTCATTCATGGCCGCTCAATTCGACAGGCTGCCCAAATCCGTTTGCAGTTTCTGACAATCCTCTGCAGAACTTATTGGAGTCCAAATTTTCATATCATCCGCCAACAGGACCATTTTGGACGATATGAGGGGGGGGGTAAATCATTTATGTACAACAGAAAGAGGAGCGGGCCTAGCACAGACCCTTGTGGGACTCCACTGGTGGTTTTGAACGTTTGGGATAGCGCTCCGTTAACTTTTACTCGGGCGTCGCGATCTGACAGATAGTCGCACAACCATGAGAGGATTGGATCACATATTCCTAAACGCATCAGTTTCTGAAGAAGCAAATGATGATTGACTCTGTCAAAAGCTTTGGAAATGTCTAGGTAACAGACGTGGATGCAAGAACTTTCATCCATCTCATTTGTCCAGTCGTCTAACATGAGGAGAAGATTTGTGAGACAAGATCGGTGCGATCGAAATCCATGCTGCGCGGGCGAAAACAAATTATGCGATTCGAAGTGTGCAACTATTCTTTCCGAGACTATACGTTCCATGAGCTTAGCAATAACAGGTAAAAGTGTGACGGGACGATAATTTGCAGCGTCAGATCGGCAACCGCCTTTGAAGATAGGTGTTATCACGCCGGACTTCCAATCTTTCGGTACAACTCCCTTAAGCAACGAATAGTTAAACAGGCTGGAGAGCGGTTCACAAAGCTGACGGTGACAGAACCTGAGCACATCCGGTGTGATGCCATCCGCTCCTGGGGATTTTCTTACCTTTAGTTTGAGCAAATGACTTGCAACAATCATTGGATTTATCGAAATATCGCACAACGTTTCGATTCCTGTTTCAATTGAATACTCAGAACGTTCCACTAAAACCTTTGGCACGAACACCTTAGAATAGTAAATTGCCAGAGCATTTGCGGTTTCTAACGCTGTTTCAGTGAGTTTTTCGCCATTCTGGATGGGAAAAATACCTGGTTTGACTTTTGCTTTCGCGTTCATGATTTTGTATAATAATTTAGGGTTGCGTTCCATTTTCGACAGGAGCATCAATTGGTGCGCTTCCTTATCCTCTCGAATAAGCGCAGTCACTTTGTTGCGTAACATACGGAAATGTTGCCAAGAAGTAGAAGTAGTGTTGGCTTTATGCTGCACCCACGCTGCTCGCTTCAGTGCTATCCACTTTTTTGTTCTGCTGCGGACAACAAAACGAAGTTCATCGACGCACCTTTTCTGAACGATCTGCGAGTTCTCGTCTATCTTCATTTTCAGAAAACCTACAAGCTCGTTATATTGCGAGTCAGCGGTTATATTGTCCGTCTGAAAATGCGGAATCTGCATGAGCGATTTACTCAGGGCCAATTTATCTACCCGTCGAACCACCCCATTCGGAGTAAGCGATTGCTGAGTACTGCAAACATAGTCGAACACAAGCACTGAATGGTCGCTAAGACCCAGTGGAGCCTGGAATTCGATCGCTTCGATAGATTGTTCCTCCGACGTTAACACCAAATCCAAGACAGAGGGGCGGTCAGAACCTCTCCTCCGGGTGCATTCGTGAACATGGTTGTATAACGGGATTGAATCTAGTACCTCTCTAAATCGGTATTCTGGTGTTTGTGGGGAGTGATCGTCCCTGAGATAAAGGGTGGACAGATTAAAATCACCCATAATAAGTGTCGTTGCTTGCTGTGTGCGAGTCAAGCGCTGAAGCACTTGGATCAACCTTTCGTTGTACGATTCCGTGGATGAAGGGGACCGGTAGACCACACCAATAATGCAGACTTCACCAGACATCAGTGTTAAAGTGCACCAAATTGTATCCTCGAGCGTGAATTCTGTCTTGTCTATTGGATGGCACTGGAGTCGATTATGGTAATAAAGAGCAACACCACCACCGCTTCTCTCTCGATCGTTCCTTATCAAATTCATATTTGGAATTGATATCTCCGATTCAATCAATTGGGAAGAATACCATGTTTCTGTAATGGCGATAATGTCAGGTGAGTAGCGCGAACATATCTCGGTTAGCTCAGCTAATTTGTTCGGAAGGCTTTGTGCATTTGTATATAAACATCTTATAAAGTTCGTGGTGTTCAAATCATGAAAAGGTATTAGAGGGCCGACTCGGTTAGAGTCGGAATACTCAAGTTTTTTGGAGCTATCGCATGACATTCAGGTTGAACCTCATCACTAGGCGTTTGTGGGTCAGTACCATCCGTTAACTTGCCTCCGGCTATTACCTTGGTCAAGCTCAACCCGTCGTTTTGTGGTAGGTTTTTTCTGTTAGCTTTCCATTCACGTTTGATAGTATCCGTCATTTCGGTTGTGAAGAAGGTTAGCTTTAAAGGGCTAGGACCTTGCCCTTTATAGTTGGCAGACCGCGGTATCCTAAAAGCATCCACAAGTATGGCATTTTTAATACCAATTGTTTCGGCTAGATATTTCCATTGTTTGTGGTCGTGCTCAGACTTTTCTTGAGAAGGTACGTCAGCAGCATCTTCCGGAACACCTAGAATTACAATACTTCTCGGATTAGATTCTCCACGAGATTTCTGCGACGACATTCGCTCCCACCATGGTAAGTCTGCAGGGATACGACATGTAGTCTCTGGAACACCTCTAAGAATGTAAGCATTTAAGAGTACGTTTTCCACGTCCTCCGCAGATTGCAGCGTTATTCTTAAAAGGCGAGGATCATCCTTGTGAGGAGAATTCAGGTGGCGGTTTAATCGAACTACTGATGAAGTAGTAACTGCGGCCAAGCTCATCTGACTGCAGAGTTTATACCACTCAGCTAAGTCATGTTTTTGCTTAGCTTCAAACAGCGTTTCCTGCGACTCGGTCACGTTTGTACATATAACGCTAAGGTTTACAACCGCGGATTTTGTTTTATAATGTGAGTCAGTCATTTTAGTAGCAGTGGTTTTTTGAGTCCTTTTTCGTTTCCGTTAAGTCGAGGAGTCACTGATCCCAACGAACGCCTCCCCGTTTTAGTCACCATCTGCGCGGTTATCTGGGCAAATGTTGGCCTGCTCGAGTATGATGGATTATCTACCGGCTCTTCGGCAGTAACGACGGGTAACGACGGTGTCTTTATGACGTTTATTATCAGTTCATTTAGTTTTTGTATACTGGATTCCATTCCATTTAGACGCGTCTCAATATCATATTCAGGGGTTTTCGTCGCCGAGGCTGACGGTGTTGATTTGGCCTTGCAAACCAGACAAACATAACAAACACCAGGGCAATTATCTCCATTAATAATCGATACTAAATCCGAGGTCAGCGATTTGTCGCATTTAGCATGAACTTTCGACAAACAATCGTAACACGTGACAGACTTTGCCTTAGGACTTACCGACTTTCGGCAAACCGCACACATGCAGCCCGGTGCGCTTTGTTTTCGTTTTGGGGTCATCCGGTCAGGGTTATGAGCAGCACTGTTCAGTGGTTTGTGCACAAGCATTGGCTCTGTCGAGCGATCGATGATGAATATAGTGTGCGCGACAAAAAATGCAGTGTTCACGAAAAAGAACGAAATCAGAATTTAATCCGGTGATACTCTTGAAAGAAAGAAAGAAAGAAAAATGGCTTTATTCGAGTACGCGAATTTTCAGCGATACAATTAATTCGACCACGCGTAATAAAATGTACATTTTAAAAAAATACATGTCAAATAAAGATGATCCCACTTCACTTCACTCAAATCGAGAATAACTTTTGTATGATCAACCAAATATCGAGCCAGGTAAGGAATAAAAGAATTTTTGAATTTCTCAGTTCTTGCATACGGGACGATATGTTGACTACGCGTGGCTGGGAACGATCTGCAAGCCATAAGGACCTCATGCGGTAGTTGATCGCACGATGTTGAAAGTATGACCAGACGACGGCGAAGAATAAGATCTTTCCGATGACATTAATTCCTTTGAGGACTTGAAGAGTATTAACAGAGTTGCACGCGTAGATCCAATATGCGAAAATCACGATAGATCCCTATTTGCTCGTATTATCGAATACCGCTTTGAGAGTGGTATATCCAGAAAGCTGACTTCGAGAGAAGTCCAACAACGTATAATATGTCCACGTAAGTGTAAGTTTAAGAACAGTATATCCTGATAATCAGGAGCTCAAAATAATGCGACCGCACGGCACGTTGTCAATGAAAGATGCTTACCAGGTGCAGTACTCAGTACAATATTCTTTGTAATAAATATATTGTTATTTTTCGTTAATGATAAAATATATTGAAAATTGCTTAATTTCACGAGCAAATTCTAATGAGATACAACAATTATTGTTTCCAAAATCCGCTTCCTTCCTATTTTCAAAAGAGCAAAATGGTGCAAGTTGGATAGATATATGCACCAGATTTACGAAAACGGTAGTCGATTAGATCGGAAAATCTTTTTAAATTTTGCCTAAGCGTGCATGCAATATAGTTATTATACTCGGAGCTATTTTCGGAAGTTTCCTGCGACTATCGTTGACAAAGAAATACGTATATCCAGTCGTAAGATATGTAGTGCGAACGTGAGCAACATGCGGAGAAAAAATCCTTAGGGAATTATTACAATGTAGAGAAAAATGTTATCAGATTATATAACCTTCGCTGGAACTGTCATGACACGGATTTCGTACTCTCCAGCGCGAGCACATTTATTTATATATTATTCTAATCTAGAGAATAATGTTGTCGGTGAATAGCCCACCCAGGTGCAAATTTGAAAACTCGCTTCTAATCCGTTGTCCACGAAGCGAAAGAAACTCCAAACGAATATCATTGAAACGGCGTGTTTTTATCAACTTTAATCCTCTAAATACTTTAATGTTGACAGGGAAAACCTAATCGGTGGTGTAAAGATTCAGCTTGCAATAATCTGTGATAAACATAAAAAATAATGCTGTTTTATTAAGTTGACCTTCTGTCGACAACAAGGAATACGTATTTAGTAAATTGGTTAATAAAGGTGAATCCAAGCGGTGTAAAAAGCGTGGAAATTCGTTTACCATTTGAGGCGGTATTGTGAACAACGTCGAATTGTGGAGCGTTTTCAGAAATGTCCGTCTACCCGAATGACCATGTATTCCCTCGATAATACTGACCTACTATGCAGTCACATTTTTGTTGCTCTGACACTTCTGCTCATATCTTCGCCGAATCTGCTTGGATTTCTCTCATTCCAAGGATTTTGTGCTACTTTCGATCATATCTATCGGAATTTATTTGTTTTGCTCTTGTCAACGGATTAGCAGCAAAGTTATCGTATCGGCGTAAATTTCACAGTTTACTCACGTGTGCAAACTTTTTCAATCGCTAACTATTCTACGGTTCCCACATTCTTGAAAGCACTGATAAGGAGAGGAACTTGGGTGTGTGGGTGAGCAGCACTTTAAAACCGTCACATAACGTCACAGCTGTCTATGAAAAGACGACACGAGTACTTCTACTGCTAAAACGCTTGTTCGGGAGTTTCACTAAGCAAACCGTTCATCTAATAATTAATACGTACTTGAGGCCAACCATGGAGTATGCGGTTCAGGTTTGGTCACCCTGGCTACAGAAGAACATCAGCCTATTGCAGAGAATATATCATCGGACCACCAAGCTCGTGCGCGGTTTGAAGCACAAATAAACGAAGATCGAATTGCAAGTCTCAATCTATTCGACTTTAGCTACCTTCGTCTTAGAGGTGATTTGATACTTATGTTCAATATACTGCATACCCCCAACCATCGCCTAAATCAACTATTTACGCGACTACCATCCAGAACCAGCCGGAGTCACGACTATACAGAACATATTCCCGACTCGAGACTAAACTCTCGGAGGTACTTTTATTCTGTACGTGTATGCTTTACCTGGAACTACCTACCTTGTAATGTTGCACATTCACCCAACTTGGATATATTCAAATCGAATTTGGACAATTTCATGTTGGCCAATCCAAACTTTAAAACCCATATATTTTACACCATAAAAGCTTCGAACTTTGAAACCAGTTTCTGTCCAATGGATTTTTACTTGATTCCTGAACTGCTCAGTAAGCAACCAAATCCCGTTTTTCTTTCCATGTTATTCGTAATTCCCATATTATTCTGTGGTTTTTGTCAAGCTATATGCGTTTTAGACCATTAAAATTGAATTGAATTGAAATTGAATTGAAGTCTATTCTCAAATGTTATTGATAAAAGGGTTGGCGAATTGTAAAGATTTCCTAAATATACGCTACATTGTTTGCTGAATCCGTCTGAATGCTCCAGAGCTTTATCATTCGAATCAATTTATTATTCAATTCGATTATTGATGCAGAATCTGCGACAGTTTGTCTGGTGCCGGGCCATTCTGGGTAGAATTTTGGACCACAGATTACGAGTAATCTCGCTGTATCTTTGCGCACATGTTGTACGCTTCGATGTACAACCAATCGACAGGATCCATGCTGCTTTGTAATATAAAATTACTTCAATTCTGGAGAACAGCATATTTTATTTACCATTTTGTTCGATGTGCGAGGAATACATTCCTCTAACATTTCAGCGTTCCGCGAACCACAACAAGTAAACTTGAATGATGTTTTCCATTTACTTGATTTCTTGTGTTTCGACTTGATGTGAAGTAAAAATAAAATGTCACCTCATGTTCGAATAATCTGGGACATGCTAACCCTATTTCGAACTCGTTGTCATACATCCTAGGATAATTTACTGAAGCTTTTTATTCTTGAAATAATTCATTGATTCATGTTACTTGCTAATGAATACCTATATACTAGCTGTATGCCAAACATTATATTGTTCAGTAGAGGGTATCAAAATTGTGAATGAGAACAACCATGGGTTTATACAGATACTTCACAAATATCTGACTTTTAAAAATTTTTAAAAAAATTTGGAAAAAAACATATAAAAAAAATATAAGCAATTACGTCGGCAGTAATAATAATCACACCACGGTCAACGCATTATTATAAGTGAGGTGAGAGAGGTGAAGAAGAATGTGCAACTCGAAGAGTTTGAGATGATTTTCAACCCGACAATTAGGGAAAATTAAACGCTTAATAAAAACGTTTAGAATAATTTACGATTCTGTCTCAGAGGTAACCCAACTAACAAAAGTAATATATTTAGACATTAAAGTCGGAAAAACTTTCAATTAAACAATCCAGTCCAAAGTACACATCAATTATTCATTTATTTTCATTACACAGCTATCATAGTTAAATTATTCAGTTATTATTATTAATCCCTTCTCACAGGATGACACATCAGTACCGAACAATAACACAGCCTGTGTCTCATGAATGACTAATTCATGTTGAAGAAAAATTGATACAAATTCCGAAATATCAAGCCACATAATTATTTCACGAGTACAGCAATTCCTAATAACTTTGTCACTCGTTAGTAAAATAGTCAACAGAGTAGCAGAGCGTTAATAATATACGATATCGTGTGAAAATAGTTTGAATTTGGGAATAAAATTCGGTTAGGCCATTGTTGATGTAATATTCGACTGCTCAATCTACCACTCCAGATTATTTCGGAGTTCATTGGATTGCGTACTTTCATATTATGGATTTACGCAGTTCATTAGGGAATTGTGTTAATCAAAAGATACAGAAACATCGAACAAAACGACGATGACAATCGCAAACCCGAAATAATTTGTTTTTCATAATGCAAAGGAATTTGAGTGCAATCGGTTAGAGTAGTTTTTGGGTAACGTTTGACTTCTGACACAGAAGCTTCGTCAGACCAAGGATGATAGTCAGGACAGGCAACATGATTTAGTAGTAGTCAACCCACCGCCACTTATTTGACCTTACCGCTAAACAGCCTATAGTACGCGCACAGTGTGTCACGTCACGTGGGAATGACCAGGATCTGCGGCCGATTTTCCAAACAGTGTGTATCCACATCAATCTGATACAAGTGAACACGGTCAAGGTCAGTTGACACAGCGGCCCACATACGTAAAAGTACATAAATAACGAGGCTGAGGTTAAGCTGTTTGAAGAAAAACAAAAATCTAATTAACTAGGAGGTATATGGTGAATAAAAATAATTTACTTTCGCATCAGTGCTGAGCGCCAGATTGTGGAGATTTCTGCCCCATCCACCTTATTGACCGCCAGTCGACCTGCCTTGGCAATTTCGACCGCCTCCGCATGTAGGCGTTCGAAAATTGGCCAGTGAGTTGGTGAGAACAGCGGAATATGAAGCCAGATGGGTGAACCACCGCATATTCAACCTTCGTTGCAAGCAGCGAGGCGTAATACCAAGGGAGCTGGTGGTAAAACCTCCGGATAATTCCCGCAAATCGACAAAGGCTGCCGCGAGCGCATCCAAAGTTTTTTTGAAACAAAGGATCCACCGGGTCAATGAAACCCTATTGGCCGCTCGATCGAAAGCCTCAAGAATGATGTCGAAACTGCGAGTCGAATTATCCGAAGCGGACTTCTGCAGAATTTGTGGAAAGCACGCGGAGGTTTTGGCCACACAAACGGAGCGAATAGGAGAAAGACAAAACCGTAAGTTCAACAAGTTATTTGAGTTTTATAATAAACGTTCTTCAGTTAAATCTAATAAGTCATTATCTAGCAACCAGTATTCTAGTGTTTTGAATTTATCTAATCGACAACTTTCGCAATCTGAACAAAGATTGTTGGAGAAGGGCTTGAATTTCTGCATAAGTAAGAGCTTTATGAAGGCTGAGGATCTTATCCCCTGTATTGAGGGATCATTAAATGCACTCCCCAACGAACAGGCAGACGCGGTAAGAAACTGTATCGCAGGTGTCATTAAAAACCAGGAACAAGGCGATGCAAACCTTGATTCACACGAAAGACAAGCACTTCTTACGCTGAAACACGATACAAATATAGCCATTACTAAGGCTGATAAAGGTAAAGTAACGGTAATTTTGAACAAAAGCGACTATTTAGACAAGGTTGGGGTACACTTATCAGAAGGTCCTTATGAACGGATAGATAATGGTTAAATAAAAAAGGTAATGAATAATAGCAAAACGGTAGTCTCTAGGTATTTGCGTGGCGTTAAGGAGAGTTTGGGAAAGGGCTTGTGGTATAACTTGTATCCCAAGTCGACTCTAACTCCTAGGTTCTACGGCCTACCTAAAATACATAAAGAAGGCATTCCTGTAAGACCTATCGTCGACGGTATCGGATCACCTGCGCACGAGTTAGCTAGACATTTGGCTTATTTGTTGAAACCTTTAGTCGGCAATACAGCCTCGTTCATCAAGAACGAATATGACTTTGCAGCACGCTTAAAGTCGGTAACAATAGATGACGATGAAATAATGGTTAGCTTTGACGTGAGCGCTTTGTTCACCAACGTCGATACAACAAATGCGTTAAAACTAGCTAGACGGGCTTTGGAAACTGATGCCAGTTTGTCAGATCGCACAAACTTGAGCGTCCAACAAATTATCAATGGTGTATCGATCTGCCTAAGCATGAACCACTTCGTATTTAATGAGCAATTATATAGACAAAAAGAAGGGTTGGAAATGGGTTCACCCATATCTCCAGTACTTGCGAACATGTATATGGAGCATTTCGAGAACAAAGCCCTTAATAATGAAGGGCTCGAGCCAAAATTATGGTGGCGCTATGTTGATGACACATTTGTTATCATCAAGCGAGATCAGTTAGAGGCCTTTTTTAATTATTTAAATGAAATAGACCCATGTATTACTGTCACAAAGGAAGTGGAATCCTGCACAGGCACTCTTCCATTTTTAGACTGTTTAGCACAAAAAGTAGACGGGAAAATAAAAACTTCTGTCTATCGGAAACCTATCGATACAAATGCTGTACTACGATACACTTCCGCTCATCCAAGACAGGTCTTCAGTTCCATAGCTTGTTCCCTTTTCCACAAGATAGAACACTTGTGCAGCGACGAAAGGGAGCGAAAACAGGCGCACCGTGAAGCGAGCCAAAGGCTCATAGACCACGGTTATCCAAAAAGTTTTGTAAAACGCCAATTGATGAAGGTAAAATACCCATCCGAAAAATCGGAGAAAAATTGGCGGGATACAGTTTGTATACCGTATGTAAAATGCACATCTGAAGCGATACGTAGAATCTTGAACCAGGCGGCCATACGCGTAACTTATAAGAAAGGGAAAACTATCCGCTCGGTTCTGATGCACCTCAAGGATAAGACGCCTTTATCTAGCGTTACGAACAGCATCTACAGAATCAACTGTAAGGACTGTTCGGGTGTCTACATATGGCAGACTTCCAGGGAAATTCACACTAGAATCGAAGAACACCGAAAGCGTGTCCGGAGACAGCCCCGGGATGCGAGGGAATATCAATCCCTTATTCGTGATTCCGCCTTGGCGAAGCACGTTTTAGATACGGGCCACAGTGTCCATCTAGACCAGGGGTGCGCAACCTGCGGCCGCACGGCCGCATGCGGCCGTGAGAGGTATGATATGCGGCCGTTAGTAACGTACTTTTGCTCATGTTGACCGCTGTGTGATGCGACCTCGACCGCGTTCATCTGTATTGGGTTGCTGGGTGGTTACAGCAATGTTGTAGGCATAGCGACCACTGACTTAGGTCAAAGCCTTAAATCCTCATTGAAGATCGACTGGTGCTACATGATTTGGATTCACTTCCTCGCAGGCGGGTTCGATCGGATCTAATCCTAACTTTTACACGTGGTTTAATAATATTACCCATGAAAAGAAGGCGCACTTTGACTGATGAGAATAGGAAATTCAACGCCGAGTGGGAAGTTGATTACTTCGTGATTGAAACTGTCGACCATTGCATGATATGCCTTATATGTGAGCAGGTTTTAAAAACACTAAAAGTGGATAACGCCAGACAGCATTATCGTCGACATGAGAGCCACGCTTACGCTAAGATGGACAGTGAGTCAAGAAAAAATTGCGTTGAGAACTTGAAGAAGAAATTGGAGCAGAGAAAAAACACGTTTCAGACATTTTTAAATAGAACGAATGTGCTAGTTGAAGCCTCGTACAAGGTGGCTCATATTCTCGGCACTGCAGGAAAATCATATTCGGACGGTGAACTTGTGAAAAAGTGTCTCGTGGAAGCTGTCAAATGCATTCATCCTGATAAAGAAAGTGATTTTGCTGCCATTCCACTCTCACGTGATACAATTCAGCGCCGGCAATGTACTATCGCTAAGCAATTAAAGCAGTCTCTAATGACGAAGGTAAGCCGCTCAAAAACTCTTTTTTCACTGGCTGTTGATGAATCAAATGACATATGTGATTCAGCACAGCTGCTTATTTTCATTCGAAGCCTGTCGCCAGAATTTGAGATACATGAGGACTTTTTTCCATGGAGTCATTGCATGGCAATACACAAGGGGAGGACATATTTAAAGCTGTAAAGAAGTCCTGCTTGGACTCAGATCTGAACATGACTTGCCTGAGAGGTATTTGTACTGATGGTGCCCCTGTCATGTTGGGTCGAAAACAAGGATTTGTCGCGCGTTTAATTGAGTATGTGATTGAGGAGTACAATAATAAACATGTGACCAGCCTACACTGTATAATTCATCAAGAAGCACTCTGCTCTAAAGCGACTGATTTCGGCGAAACAATGAACCAAGTCAAGCAAATAATCATATACATCCGAAGCAATGCCCTACGACACCGGCAGTTTCGTACCATACTCTATGACAGTGAAGTGTCTTTTGAAGATGTTTTGTACCATGCCCCAGTTCGATGGCTATCGCAAGGCGAAACAGCATGTCGTGTGTTGAATCTGCGACGAGAAATTTCGACGTTCTATGCAACAAAGAATAAGCAGTGTCCTTTGGACGATTCCAACTTCCTGGTTACTTTAGCTTTTCTCGTTGATGTTCTCTCTTATATCAATGGTTTGAACCAATACTTGCAAGGCAAGAACTTGAACGTCTGCCAAATGTATCGCAAAGTTCAAGATTTCACGGACAAGTGTCGTCTACTCCAGAGGCACATCATGCAAAAACAATACTTTCATTTCTCTCAGCTATCTGCTCTTATTGAACAGCAAGGCATTGATCAGAATAATATCCCCACAACAACATTTGCTGCCGTTTTCGACTCCATTTTGAAGCAATTCGACGATCGGTTCGAAGAATTCCATGGAATTAAAAAACAACTGCAATTGGTTTCAGCTCCTCATACTGTCGAAATTGAGAGCGCCCCACTTGAGTTTCAAATGGAATTGCTAGAACTGAAAAATGACGACCTTCTAAAAAACAAATTTAATGAATGCACTGATCTGGTGGAGGTATGGAAGTCAGCGGTTGCATATCCCAACCTTCGTGAGTTGGCTCGAAACATCCTCGTTCTCTTCGGAAGTACTTACGTATGTGAGGCAGCATTTTCCAAAATGAAATATCTGAAAAGCAAATACCGATCACGCTTGACGGATTGCAATTTGGAATCATGCTTGCGATTGATGCTCTCTACCTTGCCGGTCGACTTCAAGAAGTTGACAATGAGCACACAAGATCATGTCACCCACTGAAAATTGCATGAGGTTTTGAATAAAATAAATCATTTATAAGTGTTAAATCAATCATTAATAAATGTGTTGTTTTTTCGACTGCATCCTAGTCTAGTCATCTACAGTATAATGGGAATTAAAGTATATTAAAGAGAATAAAAGAATCATTACAGTCACTTTACATGGAAACAAGTAAATGTATAGTTATTGCTTCACCGCTGGATTCATGTGATTTCATTGTTAGGAAATACAATTTAATGTAAAATCGAGTGTTACCACACTTGCAGACTTTTAGAATCAGGACGAAATATGTGCGGCCGTAGTCTCTGTGGAAAGAAAGGGGTTGTGGCCTGTTGGATAGAAAGTTTGCGCACCCCTGATCTAGACAATGTGGCAATATTGAGACGCGGTATTAAACCGTATAGCGAACGCCTACATGCGGAGGCGGTCGAAATTGCCAAGGCAGGTCGACTGGCGGTCAATAAGGTGGATGGGGCAGAAATCTCCACAATCTGGCGCTCAGCACTGATGCGAAAGTAAATAATTTTTATTCACCTTATACCTACTAGTTAATTAGATTTTTGTTTTTCTTCAAACAGCTTAACCTTAGCCCCGTTAGTTATGTACTTTTACGTATGTGGGCCGCTGTGTCAACTGACCTTGACCGTGTTCACTTGTATCAGATTGACGTGGATACACACTGTGTGGAAAATCGGCCACTGATCCTGGTCATTCCCACGAGACGTGACACACTGTAGGCGTACTATAGGCTGTTTAGCGGTAAGGTCAAATAAGTGGCGGTGGGTTGACTACTACTAAATCATGTTCCCTGTCCTGACTATCACCCTTGGTCTGACGAAGCTTCTGTGTCAGAAGTGAAACGTTACAGAAAAACTACTCTATCCGATTGCACTCAAATTCCTTTGCATTATGAATACAGGATCGGTCCCAAACATATTCCAATCGAATTTGGGTTTCACTTGTGCTGCGGCATTCGTAGCTGAGCGCGATGCGTATTGGCCAGATTGACATAAGGGACGAATTGGAACTTAATTGTCAATCGGGTGTGCCTCTACGGGGTGGCGTATATTTATGTTGAGTCGATGTCCCGCAAAGTGGTAATAAGATACCAGGAACTCACCAGCTGCCACGCAGTAACTGATGATCTGACAATCTTAAATATGGAACCAGAAGTTGATCGATAATTCGAAGTAGTTGTTGTGATTCAATGAACGATGACTTTTAAATTCTTACAATATTACTGAAACGATGTATGAAAGAACTAGGGGACTTGGCACACGAGGTCTTAGAATACTTAGAAATTCTTACTTCCTATTCAATAGCTCGCGTTTCGATAATTGAGTTTATATTTGCTAGTATCTTTTGTATTAGAACTTGAACTCAATTTTTAGCTAATAACCGACCGCACGTGCATTCAAACTGAGATAGAAAACGTATTTTATATCTCAAGTTGCAAAAAATTCAATGACACAATACCCGGCAAACCCTCGAATTGAGTTGACCAGAGTTAGGCGTGGCCAATCTGATTGACATTTTTGACATTTCGTGTTTGCGAGGGAAAATTTTCCTGAAAAAAATGGCCAGCAAATACCGCGCTTATGTTCGCACAATGTGTGACGTTGACAAATTTCGCGTCAGAATCTGATTTAGTTGTGCGACTAACATATTCACAAAGTCGCGAATATGTTAGTCGAACAAGTTTGTCTTGTGCATCGCAAAAAAAACGATGGGCATAATCCTACCACTAGAACGGTGAATTGTTGTGTACCACCACTAAGAACACAAATTTATTTTTACAAGTTTGTCTAGAATTGAAAGACGACACTGCCAGAGAGAATGAATTAGATTCGCAATGAATATTGTCAACCTGTCGAATTCCGGAATCAGTTAAACATATTTTTGCATTTGTGATAGTTGACCTGGCATAATCTAAAAGTATGAAGAGAATGAAGTTCGCTGCAGGGAGCACACATCCAATTTTCATTGAATTAGATTGGCTGGTAATAATTTGTTGGATATTTGAATTGTTGCCCAATAGAATCTTCCATTTTCGTATTAACTAGTATATCGTCTATGACGTGAGTAACGCGTAAATCACCCGTTTCTTATTTCGACAATTCAAAACAACGATTCTGATTTACTACGGTACTGTAATTGACAACAATTACAACAAAAATAACTATACAAGCCTCAATTGTGTAGGAATTTCACAACAACAATGGAGCCAAATAATCCAGAATTAATTCAATTCAATCAAAGTCAAACAAAATGTCGTCCAAATTTTCCGTGACAAACAAAAATGACACACAAAATAGCGTCCACATTCAATCAAAATACTGGAGCCCAAAATGACAACCAAATTCAGCACCAATGACCGACAATGGCACAAACAATGAAGAAAAACAAGCATTTGACCAAAGACGTGGAAAGAAATGAATTTAAATAACAGGATTAATTACAAAAAGAAAAGTTTTATATCAAAATATTGTAGGAAAATTAAACACAAGCAAAATCTACTTGACAAAATTCAGGTTTTATAAATAGGTTCAAAATAAAAGGAATGTTAAAGGGAAAGGAAGAATTTCAAACTTCTTTAAACCTTACACCTCCGACCAAATTCTTTCTAGGGCTTAACTATGCTACGATTGTTCGACGAATACTCTAACGAATTCCGAGCGGCAAATGACTTTATTTAGTGGCGAGTCACTTCCGCCACATTGCGTCCTCTTCATTCGATATTGGTAGCTTTTTATAGAAAATGCGGTTGCCAACCGCAGACCCACCACATCCTCCGGTGCTACTTCTTGACTTATAAAGAAGAGTTGTCCTGATCCTTACCCAAGTCATTCACTTCTCCTTGGGACCCTTCTAACAACCATAGTTTCCGAATATCACGCCGAATCAGGCCATCCTTTGTTTGTATGCTGACCGTTCGCACCAAAACATCATCCCCACTTCCGCTGTCCCAATAACACCAAGCGGACACGACATTTTCGATAACTATTCAGACACAACCAACGCTACATCACCGGGAATCAAATTGCGACGCGTGTTGATACATCGTTGTCGTTCTTGTAACATCGTTAAATATTCCCGATTCCAGCCTTTCCAAAATATCTCTTTCCAGTTTATTATCATTCTTTTTTGAAAACCCGATGATCACTGGACCATAAGGTTACTGTGCTGTAGCAATAAGTCGTTTGGGCGTAGAGCCACTGCATCATTATCATTTGACACGATAGGGACTAAAGGTCTTCTATTTAATATAAGTTCTACCTCAATGAATGCTATCAACAATGTCTCATCTGAGTGATTGTGTTCAATACGCATGGCAGCCAGCGCTCTTATTGTCGATCAAATTAGACGATAACCAAACGTTCGTTTCAATAGCAAATACATGCGTACCGCAAGCACAGCAGCTTGCAAATCAAATCCATGAATAGATACCGTTTGTAAATGTTTGAATCCATACCATGATAATAAAACACGAGATAGTCATACGAATCCTTTCTCAAAGGTATGCCCATATGCCACTGCTCCGTGACCAATTTCAGGTGCATCACAAAATATATGTAAATGTGTTTGTGTAGCAAGCTTACTGATGTTGTTGTCAAACGAATGTCCAAACTGTTCAACAGTTTTGCGTAACGCATAAGTTGCACAAAATGGTGATGAAGTGGGCACTAAATGCATTGTCATCCGGTATGCTTTAAGGTGCGATGTCACTTCGTTATTTGACCACCAAAGCAGTCTCCTCAACGCGTCTTGGTCCGCGTGCGGCGCAGCCACTTGCAGAAACATTTCCTTGATGTCAGCCGCGAAAGCGTACTGGTGTAACCGGAAACGTAGAAACACCTCAACAAAGTTCGTTGTCAGGTTCGACCCATTAACAACATGTCGGAGATGTGGTTATTCTTTGCTGCACAATCAAACTCTACTCTCAGCTTTTCCGGTTTCTTAAGATTGAAAACCGGATGTTGAGGCAAATATCAAATAATATTCTCATTGTCATTATTCGGAATGGGTTCCATATAATCAATCTCCAAATGATGCGCTTTAACCAGATTGTAACACTCGAACAAACCACTATCACGTTCAAATCGACGCCAAACGTAGCTCAAGCGCCTTTCCGCTGTCAAATAATTTGTGGTGAGTTTGCTTCTATCAGGCTTCCAAGGTGGGGTTACTTAAAAATGACCGTCAATAATGTTTGATCCTCTTACGAGAGACAATGTTTCTTCTACATCACGCGATCGTTCATTTCACTCGGCGGATATGTCTGCAGACTCTGCACTGTATATGCGATTGACACATTCATCAATGGACTTCTGCTCCAAAGAAGAATTTAAACACAAGATCTCCTTTGAAGTTTGGCATGCCGGTCCTTGCAGAAGCAACCCCAACAAGGTTTTTGTTGTAAATGGACTGCCTTTGCGTTGTAACCGCTGTTCCAACGCCCAGTGTGCTTCAGAAACATCACAACCTATCAGCACAGTAACAGGCTGATCACTAACATCAAAGTCAACGTCTTTCAAATATGCAGGCCGTTTATTCAAATCCATTATTGAAAATTGTGATACACGCGGCAAAGTGTCCACTGTGTAAGCCTGTGTGACATGGATTACTTGACTGCAGTAAAACGTGTGTATTTTACAGCTTAAACAGGAACAAGAAAGTTTACGTTGTTGCCAGAAAGTTGTCAACGAAACTTGCGCAGGACTTTTAGGCATCTTGTACTGTTCAACAAAGTCCTTAAGAATCAAATTGGTATCACATCCACCATCCAATAAGGCTACAGTATTTATATGCCCAGTCGGAGTTTCGATCTTAATAGGTATAGAACCTAAAAACACTTTGGCACTGTTGGCCGCATGGCTGCAATGAATATTCGTAGACGGCATAACCAATGTTTTCAATCTGTTTGTTAACAAACATGCGGATGTCCTAAGAAATGTGTTGCTCACATCCCCCGCTCTTACACACCTCTACCGGTTTCTGACTGTTTATCGTCATCAGGTGTATACAGTAAGATTATGTTCAGTGAGCCTTGAAACGGTGGATAATTGGTAAACAAAGTTAAACTTGAATGATACTGTAACATGCGGATGCGTTTAAACAAATGGGTTATAATAATGAATTTTTATTCGCATGCATTCCAATCACACACAGGATATGGCATGTTCATATGAAATGTTTTACAATGTGTATTAAAATATCGTCGCTATGTAATGTACGTGGCGTACTGAAATACATCTGGCATTTTAGCTAAACTATCTATTGCAAACCGGGGTTAACGATTGAAGTAGTTATGTTTGTGAGCCATTGTTGTATAAAGTTGGCTGGGCCGATGTTGTCCAATAGTGGCATACAAACGCAACTTGTTTACCATTTCACTGCTGTTTTATGACATGATCGTACTGCCTCCAAACTTTTGAGTGCAACCAACACGATACCGTCCGTGGTGTGTGAAGCAAATGTATGTAAATATGAAATTTTGTTTGCAGTGTTGAGTTTAAACATTTTCTCCAGGGTTGGGGCACATGTGTTGGAACAGGTTGGTCGTGCAAACGTTATCCAACAGTGGCATACAAAATCAACTTATTTAATCATTGTTCAGCTATTTCAAGGACCTCGGATGTGATCGTGCTGTTACTACCTGATAATTGCAAACATCACAAAACCGAGCGTAGTTTGCCTGTGTGCTTGTGTGTTTGCTGAAATGCATGCAATCACGTAGTAAAAACCTGTGTTCAGTTCAATCGTCCTATTTGTGGTTTACTTCTACTTCGAAGCTGTTCGATCCAAGGACAAATGTGTTTGTTTTATTTGGACAATTTTTACAGAGTCGAATCCTGCACAGGCACTATTCCATTTTTGGACTGTTTAGCACAAAAAGTAGACGTGAAAATAAAAAACTTCTCTCTATCGGAAACCTATCGATAGAGATGCTGTACTACGATACACTTCCGCTCATCCAAGACAAGTCTTTAGTTCCATAGCTTGTTCCGCGGAGGCGGTCGAAATTGCCAAGGCAATTAGGTTAATTAGGTTTTTGTTTTTCTTCAAAATAGCCTTAGCCCCGTTAGTTATGTACTTTTACGTATGTGGGCAGCTGTGACAACTGACCTTGACCGTGTTCACTGTGAGGAAAATGGACCACTGATCCCGGTCATTCCCACGAGACGTGACACACTGTAAGCGTACTATAGGCTGTTTAGCGGTAAGGTCAAATAAGTGGTGGTGGGTTGACTAGTATTTAATCATGTTCCCTGTCCTGACTATCACCCTTGGTCTGACGAAGCTTCTGTGTCAGAAGTGAAACGTTACCCAAAAACTACTCTAACCGATTGCACTCAAATTTCTTTGCATTGCGAGTTGCGTACTGTTCAATTTCTTACGTTGTCTTTCATGCGAACCTGTTAAGGAACAGACTATTATTCGAACACAATTCTAGCTCTCCATGTTCTTTGTTTGGAATTTTAGCCACAGATGATGTTGACAATAAATACATGAGCCCAAATTCAACCAAAATGTCGCAAATTCAGAATCTTCGCTTGAGCTCATATGCTTCAAATTTAAAAGTTAAAGAAGGTCTAGTGGTCTTTAAACCCACACTTATTCTCGACAATAAATTTTCGACGATGGCATATCAATTCAGCCCGATCCGACCTGTGTATTACAGATGTAGTGTATGATTTTACAACCGTGCATGAAATGTTATGTTGAGTACAAAGAGCTGTTCATAAATATCCCATACTGTACGTGGTAATTCAAATTCAAAGAAATTCGAAGTTGATGGTCCAATGGTACGTCAGCAGAGCATTGGCCCCATGACTGAGCATTTAGATACGCCACATGTAACATCTACTGAGCTGGATAGTGCCCCATCAAATCTAACCCTGATAATACTACCAGTCAAGTACTCCTGTATCCGGGCCAATAATCTGCCACCAACCCCGAGCAGCTCCAATTTATGTAGCAGTTTTTGGCCTCCTTCGGTCGATGTCGACCATGGATGTACATCACAATCTAATGAATTTTCATGATTAACAACTTTTTGAATGACTAAACAGTCCGATTCGGGAGGAACAATCTCTCCCGCAGCGCTTGCAACGATGGTCAGAACTCTGTTGTAGGGCGTCAGTTACACGCCGGCGACGTGATCTGTGTTAAGCAGCCAAGGGCTGTATCTGCTCCTCCCCACATCGCAGACGACGCTTTACACAATGCTTCCAATGTCGCAGTATGCTGTGGTTGACGCGGTCAAAAACTTTAGCCATATCCAAGTAACAAGCATGGATAATGCATCCATTATCTACAGCTCAAATCAGAGGTGATTTCATCATCGCATACAAAATACTTACTACCGTTTCCCTGGAATTATTATTACACCTTCGAACTTCCAGCAACAGCAGTGGCCATGATTGCAAGTTGGAACTACCACACTCCAAACGGAACTGGCAGAGGTGTTTTTATTCGTTGCGTGTTTCCTTTGTTTGGAATATTCTACCTGCTGATTTGGTAAGCTCAAATAGTTTATCTATATAATCAATTCGAAACTTGCCATTTATATGATAGCTAATCCACATTTTGCCCTGTTATAACTGTGATGTGCAACTATTGGCCCAGCCGTGAGTTCGACAGAACACAACTTTAAATGAAATCGATAGTTCGTTCACTACCTATACAACATGCCCCCAACTATTAATAGATTATCATCATCCCATTGATTTTGATTTTATTTATACATCTATATACATTTCTACCTAGAGTTTGACTCTATGGTTATTGTAAAGTTAATTGCTTTTTCAACCATAAATCTTGAATCTTGAATCTCTAGTCCAGTTATCAAGCGTTATGAGCAGATTGGTGAGGCATGAGTGTCTTGTCCTGAATCCGGGCTGTGGGATGAAAAGAAACTTATGTTGTTCAAATGTTTGATAATGTCGTCAGCTACAAATCGTTCGAGAAGTTTAGAGATCAATGGCAACAACGTGACTAATCTGTATTTAGACAAATCGGATCGGTTCAAGCAATTCCAAATATCGCAGTGATTAATCCACTTTTCTTGTCAGTAGGAACCTTGCTAAAACTCAGTGACAGGTTGATAAGATCAGAGATTGGTGAGAATAGAGCGTGGGGCCTTTCCAAGACACTTTCTGGTTTCACAACGATTTCGTGTATTGCGTTAATTTGTGATCTGAATGTAGGCAGTTATTTGTAGGACTCATATATGTTGTCAAACGAAACGGTCAAAAGTTTTGTATTTGTGCACACATTTAATTGTTTCTTGTATTCCCCAACTATTGTTATTTTTCGAGTAGGTCAGTTTTCCTCTTATCGTTTTATTTGGCTGTACAGACGACTTAAGATTTGTGACATATTGTTTATACGGTTAGTGTTGAAATTTAGAGTTTTCTGATTCAGTGAGATACGGAATAATTGAGGTTTGCTAGTTTCCTATAATTTTTTCTTTTAATAGTAGCGTTCGAATCCTAGGTATTTTCTTGTCAATATTGTGGTAGGCATGAACGCGTAACTCAACTGTAAACATACATATTGGTGTGTATTATGTGAATGAAATCTTTGGTGTTGGATTCAAATTACTCTTGATTGGTTGTGTCGGTTGAATATGTGAAGTGGAATTGGACATAACCGATTGTAACAAAGTTCCTATATAATCGGGATAATATCCGTGAAAGGGATATCAAAATAAGCTGAAATACCGCTCAGTCATAAACATCAATAATCGAATAATGAATCCAATTGATAAATTGTTTGTTGTCCTCCTTCAAACCATGACGATCATGGGTGTACGTCACAAGCGCATGGCGAGATCATTTTTCAAGGCGTTTCAAATAATTAAAATGTGCGATGTATAAGCAATGTAAACCAGGACCATGTTCTTACCGAAATACTTTTTATGACGAAGCTTCTGTGCCAGAAGAAAATACTATCCAAATCTCTGGAGTAACCGGTTCATGGCTAATTTTCTTGCAGGATACACATATATATGTTTATGTGTATATACCTTCTTCAGTTTTAAATTGCATTTATCTGACCCATCCTAAGTTACTCAAGAAAGGCAGTCAAGGTCGAAGCAATTCGTTCCACACTCAGAAAGCCATGTTAATTCTTCAATTGCTTAGTTAGCAAATATTGACCGCTGACCGATATGAATGCTTATGTAATCCATGTACCATCGCTGTACAACTACCACTGATCAGCCATCTACTCGGTTTGAGCGCTGCGAAAGTGAATGTTCTTCCCGAAACGGACTGTCTTTCATCGAAAACGTGGTGGAGCCATATTTTGACATGCAATTATGGTGTAATCAATGGTCGACATCGACCGAAGAAGGTCGAAGACAAGTTTAACTAATAATGTAGACCGAACATCGAGTGCTCTTTTTATTTTGGGCATATTTTATGACAACGTGTATGGCTTGCTTGGTCATATGATATTTCAAATGCATACAAAAAGCCATGGTACAATCAGGCTGCTCAATAACATCTGTCCACACAGATGTGCGTGATTTAAATAGGCGGGCTTGAAATATCCTGATTTGCACACCATTCTATCACACATCACACGACCGATTTCGTGGTATTTGCACCCTTCAAGTAAGGAAAGTGTGATCTCTATCCGCATGCCTTTAAACAGTGGTCATAATTCCTCTACATTTTCTCCACGGTTCTAAATCATACGGATTTTTATTGATTTGAACTATATTAATATTATCGATGCATAATCAAAAGCACATTCTCATAATAACGATCGCTGTATTATAAAATTAGTGATCACTGTCTTGTAATCGATCTCCCTTATTCGGGTGCAAATAAATCGTTGTTTTAAGACCTATTGGCCTTTACATCTTGCTACGTTTTCGGACAGCGATTTTCGAAATCTACTTAGCTGAGGATCCTCTTTCACAAAGAAACTGCTAACAAAACCCCATCCTTATCCAAAAGTAACTTGCAAACTCAAACGTTTTATATTATTTTTACACTGTCTCAGTTCATGCGGTTCCTGATGATTGCAAACAACAGAAAACAGATCGTGCGGTTTGGTGGAACTAAATACAAATACATAGTGTCATTAGGTCAATGGTTAAACTCATCCACTTGTGAGTGAGCACGTGTTTGTACAGTTCGATCGTATCAGCTTAACAGTACACACATTGTTCAAATTTTCTCCACTGTTTCACGGCTTGCGTATCCCAATCATATTGTCCGAAGCAATTCAGTGCAAACAGTGCGAACCCCGACGCGGGGTGTGTGTGTGATGTCACTGCACGTAAAAAGAGATTTCAAAGTAATTCAAAGTAATTCAAAGTTTTAATGGTCCATAAAGTAAATACTTTACAGTAACCACAGATTAAAAATGTAGGGAATTCATAAAAACAACACAAATGTTTTATACACATGGAAAGTCAGCACGTGTATTCAGGTGCAATGTTAGGTTTGGTCAACATATACTTTTCAAGTTCAGCCTTGAACATGTTCAGGCTTGTTGCGCAAATGATATGTGGGGCAGGGAGTTCCATAGAAAACAGACTCTGACAGCAAAGAAAAACCTTCGACAATTTGATCTGGAGTGTGGAATAATTAACTTGTATCCATGCGATCTGCTACCACGTGCTTCTTGCCGATGAAACAGGTGTTCGAGTGGGTGATCCACTGTATGCAGAATATTGAAACGTAGGATCAAGTCACCCCTGAGACGACGGTACGAAAAGTCGAAGAGGTTTAGTGTTGCAATCCGCTCCTCGTATGGCCTGTTGTATAGCCCGGTCACCAGTTTTGTAGCGCGATGGTATACCCGTTGCAGCAAGGTCATGTCCTTTTGTAACCATGGGGACCATGCTTGAACAGCATACTCCATTGTTGGTCTGATATAGGTGTTAATTATACGTGGGAGTATCTGCTTTGAGAAACGACCAAAGATCCTTCTGATCAATGCAAATATTTGGCAGGACTTTTTGTATACAACAGAACAGTGCCGTGAAGACTTAAGGTTACTGCTAATCCACACGCCAGGTCTTTCTCTTCAGTAACCCATGAAAGTTGCTGAGATCCACAGAGAGTATGTGAATTCGAATGATTTACCGACGTTCAACATTTTACATTTTGGATGTTGAATGGTAAGCAGTTCCGCAAGGACCAATTATGAAGTGCTTCGAGATCTTTTTGGAGAATTTGGCAATATTCTATGGTGCGTATGCTAGTCCAGACTTTGATGTCATCCGCAAATAAAATGATTTTGCTGCGTACGATTTCGGGTATATCATTCGCGTACACGAGAAAAAGTATTGGCCCCAAGACTGAGCCTTGAGGTACGCCACTTGTAACTTCTACTGGGCTGGATAGTGCCCCATCAACTCTAACCCTTATAACTCTACCAGTCAAGTAATCCTTTATCCAGGCCAATAGTCTGCCGCATACCCCGAGCTGCTCCAATTTTTGTAGCAGTATGCTGTGGTTAACACGATCAAAAGCTTTAGACATGTCCAAGTAACAAGCATGGATAGGGCATCCATCGTCCACGGCTCGAGTCCAATTATCAAGAGTTATGAGAAGATTGGTGAGACAGGAGTGTCTTGTCCTGAATCCGTGCTGTGCGATGGAAAGAAGCTTATTTTGTTCCAAGTGTTTGATAAGTTCGTCGGCCACAAGTCGTTCGAGAACTTTAGAGACCACTGGCAACAACGTGACTGGTCTGTAGTTAGACACATCAGATCGGTTCCCTCCTTTGTATATCGGAGTGATTAGTCCACATTTCCAGTCATTAGCAACCGTGCTACAACTCAAGGACAGGTTGAAAAGGTCAGAGAGTGGTGAGAATAGAGCATGGGCGCATTGCTTTAGGATGAATGGTGTTATTTCATCAGCACCTGGGGATTTTTTGTATTTAACCCGCGTAGCTTTACCAGGACACTCTCGGGTTTCACAACGATTTCGTGTATTGTATTCTGCGACCTGAATGCAGGTATATCGTAGGATACGCGCTCGTTAGGGTAGAACACTCTAGAGTAAAATTGAGCGAGTTCGTTAGCGGCTTCGAGAGCTGTGGATGTAGTTCCAGTCGTAGTAAGTAAAGCGGAAACACCTGGCTTTACCCTGGCCTTTCTGTTCACGATCTGGAAGAGGAGCTTCGGATTTCGTTCAATTTTATCCATCAGATTCATTTGATACTTTTCTTTATCCTCCTGGACAAGTTTAGTAACTTTGTTTCTCAACAAACGGTAAGATTCCCAAGATTCAGGTGTTGAATGCAGTACGTGGATTCTCCACGCACAGTTTCTTACCTTTATCCATTTCCGTGTTCGACTCCGGATCACGAATTTGAATCCTTTTTTGAGTTGTTTTGAAACATATTTTGAGTGGAGTTCTATTTTTCGGTTGATTTTCTGAAGTATCGATGACCAGCATTGTGGGACATCAGCGCTAATCGGTGCCCAGTCGTGACTTCTTGAAGAGACATTGATAATGCAACCGTATCGATTTTCCTTATCAACTTCTGAGCATCACTTGCTCTTTACAAAAAATATTTTCAAATATATTCATTATTTTCTTATTATTAAAATTGTCTAGCAACTTAGGACTACATTTTGTACTCAACATTAAGCGACTAGCCAGAAATTTGTCAGTCTGCAATTTACGTGTTCAACCAATAATCAATGCATTGGAAATGGTACATTTACCATACCAATCAAAATTCTGAATTTGCTTTCCACCGTTACGGCGATTATTTATAAATTGTCTCGATACTTTGAACATAATGGAGGTATACAAGCTGGACATACACGAAATCCTTAATTTGATGAATAATTGTCTGTGAAATTTCCTATTGTTATTTTATGTTGTAATTTTCTCTAAAAATTAAAGTACGAAAAAAACCCGGACCAATTCGTGTCAGGCTATTCCGGAAAGAGTGGAAGCGCAAACGAGGTACGAAAGTTGTGAACATAGAGCGAAGTTGAATGAAAACATAATTGCATTGTACGATTATCTCAATTGATAATGACTAGGATTTTGATGGGAAAAATGCGATATAATTGAATGGTTGGAGGGAAGCGTTTAAATTTCGGCAGTTTTATAATAACATCATAAGATAATGTTTCGGTTTTTATTTGTTGAAATGACGAGAAATATTAAATGAGTGCTAAAACGAAAACATACACGTTTTGTTGACGGTTTGTTTACTCGGGGTGCGTTGTAGGAGGGTTGTCAGAGAGAAAAGAGCAATTGCACTGTAATCTGAAGATGTTATTTTTTTAAAAAGAAAGACAAATCTTAAGTCGAACATTTTCAAAATTTCAGTTTCAGACTATTGTTGAAATAACACAGTGATTACTGTACCAATTTCACATGAAAATGAAAATTCGTAAAAATGTACACATGAGATGAACGAGATAAATTTGACCCCAATTACTCAATAAGCATTTCCTTTGAGAAATTTATCTTGATGTAAATGGGATAAACGACCTCCGACATGAAGATGTTTTAGAAGATAGTACGATATGTTTGTATCAAGTCTTTGAGTAAGATAGATTTTAATGAGATCTTCATGCAGTGGTTGAAAATTCCATTGATGTTAGTATTTATAAGCCGATCACACGTGTGAAAATGTTGATTCAGAATTTTTTCAAGAATGTCTCAATAAGGAGGTGTGTTTCATTGCAAGCGTTTATCTTCGAAACAGATAATGAGTAGTATAAAGTTTTCGAATAAATTTTGCTGTGGGGAACACATGACTTTATCTGCTGGGTTTGATATCAGCTCCAGTGATTAATCTAACATCTTTCAGATCCACATTGTTCTGAATGGTCCGTAACTGTTTGTGCTGGCCTCCTTTGGTCGATGCCGAACATGGATGTACACCACAAACGCATAGTGGTTGTATGATGCACAGCTTTTTGAAATAATAAACAGTCTGTTTCGGATGAAACAATCTAACCCACAGGGCTCAAAGTGATAAACACTGTCAACCAATTTCAGTTTCACGCTGTTAGCATTCAAGAGAAGGTTTTTCCACTTCCGTTAGCTTGCAGATGACCCTACAAATTGCGCCTTCAATTAAATGTCGAATAAATATCTTATTTGCATTGTTTCTTTTTTCATTAACGCAATCTACTCGGGGTACGCATGGTTACGTGAAATACGACGAGAACTAGAAAGGGGTTGGTCGTGATTAATGATAGAAGAAGTAGCCTTGGGGGTGTCCATAAAGTAATAGATTATAAGATCAGAAAGCGAGATGACCATATTAACCCACAGTGTGTCGCACCACACATCAAACGAATTTATGTATCAGCGTTTCTGAGTTCCCATTTCTGACGTGATATTTCTTGTCGTAGTATACCTAGAGTTGATTTCCTCTTATATTTTAATTGTCTAAATTTGGTATTTAGTGTGCAGAATTTGCAGAATTACGACAAAATGAATCATCTCATGGAAATGGTAAAACGAAAATGAACGTCTTAGCCTTAAGCCTAGTTTCATAATATTTACAAATATCAGCTAGGGGTGGGTATCATTCTTGCATTTCCCTTTCTATATAAATAACAGTGTGTTGTCAAACACTGTGAACAAATCAAATATTTCGGAGAACAAGAGAGTAAAATTGTGAGTAAATAAATAAGTAGTACTGCAAATCAATTTATATTAAAATGTTTTATTTGTCAAAATGACAGACAGCATACAAAGATCTCCCATTCAGATGACTAATTAACCCCAGATAGGCTGAGTAATTTATATTCAAACATTAACAAACGGAATTTACAAATCGAGAATAATAACAATGACTGCTGTGTGAGCTTATTTCGGATTATTACGCGAAAAATGTTCGAATTATACGCATCATATTTCGTAAAGATCCCCCGTGAAAGTTTAAAGTTTGATGAATTACGTCTGAAATTTTGCATAAATTTTTTAATCAAACAACAATACGTTGAAATAAAAACTCGAATTTTCGCTGTGAAGATTTGTGATTAAAAAACGGTTACACGTCTCCTCCAAGGAACACAAGTCTCGAATTCGAGTTTTTATTTCACCGTATTGTTGTTTGATTAAAAAATTTATGCAAAATTTCAGACGTAATTCATCAAACTTTAAGCTTTCACGGGGGATCTTTACGAAATATGATGCGTAAAATTCGAACATTTTTCGCGTAATAATATGAAATAAGTTCACTCAGCAGTCATTGTTATTATTCTCGATTTGTAAATTTCGTTTGTTAATGTTTGAATATAAATTACTCAGCCTATCTGGGGTTAATTAGTCATCTGAATGGGAGATCTTTGTATGCTCTCTGTCATTTTGACAAATAAAACATTTTAATATAAATTGATTTGCAGTACTACTTATTTATTTACTCACAATTTTACTCTCTTGTTCTCCGAAATATTTGATTTGTTCACAGTGTTTGACAACACACTGTTATTTATATAGAAAGGGAAATGCAAGAATGATACCCACACCTAGCTGATATTTGTAAATAATATGAAACTAGGCTTAAGGCTAAGACATTCATTTTCGTTTTACCATTTTCATGACATGATTCATTTTGTCGTAATTCTGCAAATTCTGCACACTAAATACCAAATTTAGACAATTAAAATATAAGAGGAAATCAATTCTAGGTATACTACGACAAGAAATATCACGTCAGAAATGGGAACTCAGAAACGCTGATACATAAATTCGTTTGATGTGTGGTGCGACACACTGTGGGTTAATATGGTCATCTCGCTTTCTGATCTTATAATCTATTACTTTATGGACACCCCCAAGGCTACTTCTTCTATCATTAATCACGACCAACCCCTTTCTAGTTCTCGTCGTATTTCACGTAACCATGCGTACCCTGAGTAGATTGCGTTGATGAAAAAAGAAACAATGCAAATAAGATATTTATTCGACAATGTTCTAAATTTCAACTTTACATTGATGCTCATTACAAACGGGACACACAACACACAATTGTAAAATATGGACGAGATGAAGGTTTTCTCAATCGTTCAACGAATTCGTCCTTTTGAGAGAGATATCTGAAGGCAAGAAGGATGAATGGAGAACCGTACTGTATTAGGTTCGTTATTTCCTTTATCATCTCCAGGCTATCAATTAGTCAATATCAATAGATGTGGAAAATTAATCTGTGATTGAAATTCACTTTGGATGATAGACAATTTTCTAGATGTTAAGCTTAGCTCATTATCTTCAATCTTTCCGTGAAGTTCAGACATTAACAAAAGGATATCATTAACACCACATATTCTGTTCACTGATGACAACGCAAAATGATGCTTGGATTTTTCCTAATTAAAAAGTACTTTTATTGAACTTAAAAGTCTATTATCGTGAACATTAATGTTCATTTGAATGCATTTCTATCACACACACACTCCCCGGTTTCGTGACGTTTGCACTCATCAGGTATGGACAGTAGGATCTGGATCAGCATGCGCTTGAAATAGTGGGAGAATGATAAATAAGTTGCGCTTGTATGTCACTGTTGGATAAAGTTGGTTCGAACAAACTGTTTGGATAAACCAGGTTTCAAGCAAGCTGTTAGAACGTGATTACCCCTCAATGACAACTTAAAAATCATTCCATAAATGTTGGAATATACATGACGTTCATGTAATGGAAATTTGGGGATGCGCCGTCTTAACTTGTAATCTAACGATCAGTTAGTTATAGTTAAGAAGTTTTCATCCAGTAAGTTGAAAATTAAGGTTTAGTCAAAAATAAGCACGAAGTTCATCATTATTAAACAACGCATTCAATTTCTTTCGAATGACTGATATAAGCTCTCATAAATTTTCTCCGAGTTGAAGGATGAACGTGCGCATCCGAAAACTATCGACCCGTTGTCTACAAGCAATCTACATTGTATTTATATTTTCGATAATAGCAGTGGATAATCTGGCTCCCAGAGGTTCTTTAACAAATCGCTGGTATTCCGAACCAGTAGACTTCGTCACCTTCGGTCAGAACCCCTGCTATCAACCAACAAATTCCCGGAAATCGGAGCGCAATTTGCTAGTCATTGTGCGTTCATCACCAAATGGTTCCCGATTTAGACAACGAATCCGACAAACATGGGGTCATGCTTGCTGGTATGAACATTTTCACGGTAACTATAAGGTTGCCTTTCTTGTTGGCAGAACCGAGGTTGGACAATTTCAAAATGAACTTGAGGCAGAATCCCAAGGATTTGGAGATATTAATCACTACGACTTGACGGATAATTATTCAAGTTTGACAAGAAAAATGTACGCTAGTTGGACATTTATCGAGCGATATTGTGAACATTATGCATTTGTCTACTTTTCCGATGAAGATTTTGTGCTCAATCCACGCAATTTAATGAGATTCATACTCCAGATTCCTGAAGCAGAATTGCCAGACTACATTGGGGGGTATTTATATGGCTGTCTCCGGCCAAATCGATGTGCCTTCTTAAAAAACTCCGTGTCTTTCGAGCAATATCCCTATCACCGTTTCCCACCATTTTTTGACCGAAAGATGTATGATTTATTCGAATTTTCAACACGAACACGAAAGATATTTTAAGGATTTTAGTTCATTTAGTTCAAAAAAATCTCTTGCCTCTATGAATATCGAAGATGCATTCCGTAAAATAAATAAAGTCAGAAATATGTTGAAACAGATTTCGGGCCCGGACGAGTAGTCATATTCTTGACAAACAAAAACTGTTCTAACGAATAAATAAAGCAGATTTTTTGTTCAGTTCTGGGTACAACACACAACTACAAACATGTAAGAGGAAAATGCCTTGTGTTTTATCTATTATCTTTTGCTTCTGTTTTTTGTGGCTGTACCTCTGAAATTATTTGCTAAACTAATATCGATTTTCATACGTGGCTTTTGTAGACTTGATTCAGTGGTCTGATAGGCGTTTCACTCGTATTTCCGTCAGGTCAAGGTCGTTACCGATGCTTCAATCGTGTCGATGGAACTTTGATGTGATGAGCATTATGTTACAGAATATAAATTTAACGGTGTGTTGGATTATGAGGCTGTTTTCAATTATTCATGGCGGATTTGCGCGTTTTGCCAAACCGATGCTTTTGTGCTGATGGTCTTTGTGTTTTTCATAAATTGTGACCAGTTTTTCATTCCTTCTGTGCTGCTGAACACCGTATTTGTATTTTTAGCTGTACTTTTCTCTTATTTCGTATATTTTATTAATCCGTGATCTGTCCATACGATTTTAACAACAACTGTCTGTTTAAACAAGTTGCGCTTGTATGCCACTGTTGGGTAAGGTTGCTACGACCAACCTGTTCATGCAGACTGGGTTGAACCACACGACTATTGATAAAAAGGCTCCATTTGCATGCATCTCATCATACACGCCCAACGACCCGTTTCGCGCTGTTTGTGCTTATAAGTAGGGACAGCCGGTTCAGGATCGCATGCGCTTGAAACAGTGCAAAAAAAAAATGGTAAACAAGTTGCGCTTGTATGCCACTGTTGGGAAGGTTGTTACGACAACTATTCAATCACTGAGGTTCCCACTCTTTCTACTGGGTTGAACCCATAACTCATGAATAAAAAATGCGCATTGCCTTGCATCTCCATCCCCCCATGATGAGTGCCAACCCTGCAGAACAACGGTAGTAGGATTGTGTAGATGGTGATGCATGCCAAAATGAGAATTTTTATAACTGTTGTTTTGATTGTTTTTTTGCTCTACTAAACGTCAACTCTTCCACACGTCCCCAGCAATTATACAATAGCGCGCCAAATTTACAATCTCTTGGTTAAAATGAATCACCATACTTCAGTTTCACCACCACCAACAACATATTTCATGACATACATTCTTTTTTATCACATCGTTTTGTGAACTTAGGGCGTGCACCCCGGAATCTGCGGCTTTGATTTGTCTTCCTGTGACGTCATTTCCCTTACCGTTGAACATCGGTTGTTCAATCGAATCTTATAAGTAAGAAATGACGACGTATGTTGGTACATTCAAAGTAGAGAAATGATGAAGAAGATATGTTGTGGCTTTGATCGAAAACGCCAACTGACCAGTTCAATTCAAATTAGTCAGTCGGGATACGGTCTGATTTCCGAACAATAACGATGTGCGCAAAACATAGAAAAATAATAACCACGTGTCAAATGCCTCAGGTTTTAATAGAATAGAGTAAAATATAAAGCAAATGAATTGTTTGATTATAAAAGGTTTTCCAGATTTGCTAGTCCACTAAACGCTTAATGGCGCTATACTTAAACACGGATTAGCTTGTTTCTCATACGATTTTTGTGTTTGTTTTGAACTGAGTAATTATGGCTGCTGTATTCTATTCATTTGAGCTAAAATACAGTCGATTGTTTACGTAGATTTTGAGTTTAATTAAAGATATGTTTTGCATTTGTTGTCGCAGCCTGTGGTCATATGTTGTCATAGTCGAGCTTAATTCGGGGATGAACACCCATTACTCAATATGATCCAAAATGCGCGCCACATGTTGCATCTGACGACCGAGTCAACCTTCCGGTCTGCACAACTGGTTAGTGTGAACCGCGGTATGGAAGACGTTTTTTTTAACTTCTCGACCGGATTTCCTTTCTGAGTGTTACTCATCACGGATATTGTCAGGCAACCTTCTCGGCTCTCTGAATAGCAGCATAAAATAGCTCGATAGAGGATAGTTTTTTTATTTATATCTGAATTTCAGCAGGGCTTTCGATTGCCTGAAATCAATGCTTCTGAAATTTACCCACTCGTTAATAATTCTAAATAATACGGTATTTGTAATGTCTCGCTCACATCTCTCGCACTTATGCAACATAAATGCCTTCTGATTGTGGGATGCAGTGTGCGGTTGTGGTGTGTAGGTTCGGCGATGTAAGCAACCACTCTGGTATTCCATGAATGCTTGACAAGAATCACTATTGATTTTGTGCTTGAAATCGTGGTCGTTGTTACGCGCCCTAGTAACAGTGGAATTCAAGTATGACTTTGTTTAACACTTCCCCTGTTTCAAGGCTAACTGAACCTGATTTTACTGCGTCACCTGATGACGGAACGCCGGAAGGCCGGTAGGGGTGGGGAAGGCGCGTGGAGGTGAGCAACCATTAGACTTTGGTTATCCATACATGCCTTAAGAGGGGGGGGTGGGGCGGGGGGGCATGACCAAGAATCACTATGTGATACGAGCTTGGAAAAATCCTGGTTCGTATTACGAGCCCTAACAAAAAGTGCTATTCAAAAATTACTCTGGTTAATTATGTATTTATTTTTATAGAATAATCTTTTTTATATAATATGGTATTTTTTATTTTCTTACAATATTTCGGAAGATACATGGAGATTGAGCCTATCATTTGGAAATTACTCATTTTTTTCTGATTTGTGATCGTCTCCAATGAATACTGAGAACATTACTTGCATTTTTATATGCTGAAAAAGTGCAGAATGCTGTTTGGAGCTTTTAGTTCATGGCTATGAGTTTAACTGCAATGAATCGATACTAAGCCCCCAAAATAACGTACTTGTTTGAATAAATATTGTACACTATGAAAACTCTTTCGAAAATTGACCGCGGACTAATGCCACTAGATATTAGATTAAGCAATTCGAAACTTTATATTGGACAGATTGTTGCAACAAAACTTTCAATTGAAACACCACCTAGCCAATCCGCAGTTGACTTGTTAGTAACAAATGCAGCTGTCACTATAGATTACCGTATTACAGCAGCACAACCTTAAAAGGTTCAGGCATCCTCGCAAGCCAAAAATCCTTCAAATAACGAAATTGAAGGAATTGGCAAAACAGGTGTTTTGCACTCCGCTAGCGCATTTTGCCACGCCTATTCTTGTTGAGTAAAACTACCATAAAATGCCTTTATATAAACTTCATGGTAGAAAAAAGTATGGTTAACTATAACCATAGGATGACGAGGTATATGGAGTAAAATTATACAATTTCTCAAAAATCAATAAGAAGAGTCACATACCACATGGGTCGTCATATACTCATCGAGATTAGAAGCGAAAACTGTGACAAATTCAAGCGTGTGATTTCTTCAATCTACAAAGGGGGCAGTCGTTCTGATCCGGCAAATTACCTCCCGTGACGCTTCTTTCAGCGGTTTCTAAAATTTTGGAACCCCTGGTGTGTAAACGACTTGTTGAACATCTCGAGAACCATCAGCTAATAACTTTCACACAACACGGATTTAGGAAAACCTATTCATGACTGTCTAACTTGCTCACGACTCTAAATGACTAGACGCAAGCACTAGACATAGGGGGGTTCGGTCCATGCTGGTTACTTAGATATATCTAAAGCATTCAACAGAGTGAATCACTCCTTACTGCTTCAGAAGCTGCAGAATGTTGGCGTCATCCGAAACTTAATAACATGGTTCACAAGTTACCTGTCTGTACGCAAAGTAAAAGTCAGAATAGATGGTGAAACTTCTCGAACAATTGAAGCCACGAGCGGAGTCCCTCAGGGTTCGGTTCTTGGTCTGATACTGTTTCTCATATTTATAAACGATCTACCGAACTTACTAGCATGTAAGCTTGTTTTATTCGCAGACGAAGGTCAACTCTATCTAGGACTGTCAATTTCTGCAAGGAGATTTGAATAAGCTGCACCAGTGGTCAATCCAAAACAAACTGCCATTTGATTTTCGCAAGTGCAAAATGTTGCAAGTCGGAAAACCCTTTCCCTTTACCTATAAACTTGGCAGCCACCCGCTCGAATGGAGCGACTGACCAGACTTAGACTGTGCACCCTCGAGCGCAGACGTATCCTACTCGACCTCACTCTGACACATCGAATCATCTACGCGAAATTCCACCCACTCAAACACCTCTTCAAGTTTGGTTCGGTTGTCCCCACACGCAGCCACCCTTTGACCCTTCAAATCCCACACTCACGATTGAATTGTCGTCGTCACTTCTTCGCTGTTCGTGTATGCTTTTTGTGGAATAGCTTGCCGACAGATATTGTTACCTCAGCGAACGAGCACATCTTTAAACAAAGGTTACGAAACCTTATGTCGAGAACTACTGCATTGGCCCCTACCTATTGATGTCTATATTTTTTAACGCACGGAACTAACGTTCATCCAAAGATTCTCATTCCTCAGTCTGTGTCGCTATTGGGGATTATTTTTGCTTCACCTATGAAGAAAATGGACATGATGATACAAGTAACGATTTTTTTGTACTGTACAGCAATTTGCTTTTTTAACCATAAATCTTGAATCTTGAATCTTGAATCTTGAATCTCCAGGTAAAATGTTACGAGTGAAAAACCTCTTGCCGAGAAAATATTACGACTAATATATAATCGAGAATGCGGATTGTTTAGAGCTTTTGGATGTTTTCGTGTTCGATTAAGGCCATTGAGCTTTAAAAATTGTTTAAGGGGATGGTTTTCAGTATTCAATATTTTGAATGCTAACAGGAGGTCACTTCGTATCCGTCGTTATGTAAAATCGTGTCGATTTAGTTTTAACATTCGCTCTTTGAAAGGCAAATGTCTGTAACTGCAGGTCCACTTTGTCGCACGATGATAAATCCTGTCAAGTAATTGCATATCCTACCTCACCCATGGTGCCCAAACTTGGATGAAATATTCCATACCAGGACGTAAATAAGTAACAATTAACCGCATTGGAGATACGGCAGGCTTTATGGTAAACCGTCTCGAAATGATGTCCAGGATAAATATTAAACAACACTCAGATACCGAGATCTTTTTCTGCGGTAGTCCATACGAGAGCTTGCGTGCCAGCTCATACGTGTGGTGCAGCGATTTTCCAAGCCGCAGCATTTTACCTCTCGCAGGATTAAATCGTAACTCATTTGACTGGAACCAACGAAATAAGTTACTCATATCACGTTGCAATGCCATACAGTCATTAACAGACCTGACACGTTTCCATATTGTAATATCGTCTGCAAACAGTATCAAGTTACATCCAATATCCTCTACTATTTCGTTCACATATACCGAGAATAGAAAGTTCCAAGCACCGAACCTTGCGTAACTCCACTTCTGACTTATTTCTTTAGACAAAGTGCATGCAACGATGAACTTGGTTGTCGCTCAGTAAGATACGTCCCTTATACAATTAGCAAACATTCCGTTATTCCATTAATTTCGAGCTTTTATCAAAATGTTGCGTTGGACTCTAATCACGAACGCTCTTAATTGACTAGTTTTGATGAACACCACAGGAACACTGATTTCAGGATGATCGATTACGTAACAATGCGCTAAACGTTTATGAAAGTAGACTGTAACTCCACCATCGGATCTTAGGGGATCACGACAGAGTAATGACATTTTCGGAATCGATAGCTCAACATCAGCCATGTATGGCTGGAACCATGTTGCTGAAACTGTAATAGAATCGGGTGGAAGTATGTCACAAAGCTCACACAGTTCAAACAATTTGTTAATTAAACACTAAGCATTCGTACATATGCAATTGATCGTATTTAGCTTACACAATGTAGGAGCGTGTAATGCAGATATTGGTCCGACTGTTATAGCTAATAGTTGTAAGCTTGGAAGAATTACTCCTAATGATATAATAGAAAACAGCATGATTTAGACGAAATTATTCCTGTTTACGAAATAGAGTGGTAACCATGGATTATTGGACATGTGCTGTTCATAAACGGCAACCAATTCACGCTTGCGACCTAGATTTCTCCAGAGCAGTTGATCGTTTTAACCCTAGTCTACCACCTATCTAAAAGAAGCTTGAGAGGCATTGCATCGCAGAAAAGGTTTCGTATTGGCCAAATGACTACCAAACAAATCGCATCAACAATATATGTATTGATGGTGCATTAGAAATACTAAGAGTTCTCTAAGATTCCGTCTTGATCCGGTCCTCATTTCGGGCTTATGTGAATCAAATACCGGCACTGGTTCGTTTTAAGATTTCGCTATTTGTAAACGAAATAAAATATGGCGTTGGATCCATAGCGGAGAAGTCTGTCTGTTGTTAAAAAGGATCATGATTTGCTTCATATAACATATAGCTTCACGTGTCCTTGACAATTGAAGTAAGGAAAAAGATTTGTGTGTTTGACTATGCTCCAGTTTGACGAGTTTACTTAAAACTAACAGTTTGTTGATAAAGGCAACAGGTGTCCTCAATCTATTCAAACAGGCATTTGGTAAATGTTCGTCCAATATAATCGAAGCATCATGAAAATATATAGTTCAGACAAGTCATGGAATACGGTGTGCAGTCATTGTCTCCGATGCTATAGAGTGATGTAGAACATATGCACCGAACCTAACACCGGTCAACACGACATGTTCTTAACATCTGAACAAGCCTTTTAAAAACAATGTAGCTCTCCTGAAACTGTTCGACTTACCCTATCGATGAATCATAGAAAGCCTATTTCACAAAATATTAAACAGCCCGAACCATCATCAATACGATTTATCCACACAAAATGGATACAAGAAATTATCGGACACATTAATATATGCTGTTCGTACCCCATTTTATCTTGAACTGTTGAAGATAATTTTATTTGTACAATGTCTCTTTTACTTGGAATAGTTTATATTCTGCCGAATGAGGATGTGATTTTATTGGATAATTCTTTACCTGATTACTTATAGGCTGTGTAATCTAATTCCTTATCTTGTTTTATACACTAAAAATCACGGTCAACTCTGAAAGGGATCTAGAAAACATCTTACTATCAGCTTTAATCCAGCGCAGGGAGAGTTCAGAGACCAATACAAGGATCTTCGCTGATGTACCCTGGTGGGGAAGGGCCCGGAACTCCCAGCAACAAAACCAAACGAAGCGGAAGGATGATCGAAATTTGATAAATAAATAAATGTTTTATTCTTGGATTTCCAAGGCATGCTAAGCATGACCAATTAATATCAAAAATGTTTGTATACATGGAGCATAAAAATGTACAACAGTTATTAAATTTTCAAGGTCATACGTGCAGGGACTTTTTCGTTCGTTAAAATGATAAACAATCATTTTTACAGAAATTCAATATATGAGCTGTTATTGTATGGAAAGAAAATGGGTTGAGGGGAAAAATGTCACCAAGAATATTGAAGATCTGTGGATCTGATCATCGAAGAAGTTGGAAATCTTGTAGAGGCAGAATCTTCAAAAATGTTCAGTTGTAACTCTTTTTCATAGTCGAAATATATATTTTGAATAACGAACAACTTTTGGGGGTCCCAGAAGCTGATGAAGCAACTGATAATTCAGTGCAGTGCAAACACGATCAGTTACAATAGAGATTCCTCTGTGATTTTATTGGCTTGAATGATGTCGCTGTGACGGACACGTTTTGCATCCAAAAAGCTACGAATTATAAGGGCATAGGACCTAAGCCCCTAAAATAACGTTTTTGCGTAAAGATATGTTGAACACGGTCAAAACTCTTCGGGGAAATGGCCGCAGGCTAATGCCACGAGAAATTAGACTAAGCGGATCGAAACTTCAAATTGAACAGTTAGATACCACACAAAATCCAATAGAAACACAACCAATCAATCAGTAGTTGATGTGTGAAAAACAAATGCAGCCGACTCTATAGATCAATGTTTTCCAACATTACAACCTCAAAATGATCAGGCATCCTCGCAAGCAAACAACCTTCAAATCCCGAACCTAAAAATTCGGCCTAAGGGATATTCTGCACTCCGTTAGAGTCCTTCCTCACCCCATCCTTGTTGAGAAAAACAACTTAAGAAATTCATCTACACATACGCACAATGTCTCGGAAACAAAATGTTGCAGTTTAAAAACCTCACTTCAAACTAACACTGCCTTTGTAAAAGCAACACGTGACCTAAATCTACTCAAACGGGTATTTGGAACATTTTCATTCAAGATATTCCCAAGGATCATGAATACATACTTGAGACCGGTCACGGAATACGGTGTGCATTCATGGTCTCCGTGGCTCAAGAAGGATGTGGAACTTATGCAGCGAATCTACCACCGCTCAACAAAACTAGATCTCTGCATCCGAAACAAGCCCTATAAAGAAAGGATAGCTCAATTGAATCTGTTCGACTTTCCTTATCGAAGAGTCAAAGGAGAACTCGTCTTATTTTAAAAAAAACATTCCATATCCCGAACCATCCCTTACAGGTCTTATTCACGCGAATAGATAGGTAAATTATCGGACCCATGATTATATGCTGATGGTACTCCATTCCGGCCTGAACTGTAGAAGGTATTTTATTCAGTCCGTGTCTGTTTTACTTGGAACAGTTTACTTTCTACTGTTTCTCACTTCAGTAGCTTGCATGAATTTAAAACGAAATCAGAAATATATATTGAATTATTCGCTTGTCGAACACCTATATAGTGCTCATTCTAATTCCTAATCTTTTTTATGCACATACATTTCAATTTTACCATACTATGGTTGTTGTTAAGCTTGTTGCTTTTCAGATCATTAAAACCCTTGAATTACCTTGAATTACCTTGAATCTTAAACACGATTATTTGAAAATTACGAAAGTTTTCAAGAGAGAATTTTCTTAAAATGAACCAATGAATGCATAATTCCATTTTTCTGAAAACCAATGGCATGCTAAGCATGATCAATAATCGCTGAAATGTTTTTTTTTAATTTATTTGTAATATTTACAATCGCGAAACCATTTTCAAGCGTATGCGGATCCTGATCTTACTGTCCTTCCCTGATGAGTCGTGGAGTGTGTGACGGAAAAGCATGCAAATGAATATTTTGTTTCAAAGTTAAACAATATATACATTGGTTCCGGAGATCAGTAAGTGATCTGTAATTAAATAAGGAAAAATAAAAATTCAAAAATGTACCAAAAAGCCAGAAAATTTTATTGGATAATTTTCATTGAAGATTCGTGAAGTTATATGTTGAGGATTTTTCGACACTTTTAGTTTTGAATGTTCGAAATAGAACAGAAATAAAAACTGTTTTATTTTCCGTTGGACGATAGGATTTGATTCCTACAGGTTTAGATCTCCTAAGGGGCAGTTTTTTGATGCGGGTTGATAAAGTATGCGGAAAGCAAACATCGAAACTGAGTAAAGGTTCTTACGAAACTGTGATGAATTGAATTGTATTGAATTTAACAACCAACCCAAGAATGAAAGTGAAAACAAACCACGCTCACTCGAATCACAGTATGTATTAATTAATTTAACTTTAACAACGAGAATTTAAATTACGGAATTATTGATTATTGATTATTATTCAAACAATCATCACATCCACCGCAGTTCCAATCATCCTCGGATTTGTGTAATCTTGAATAGGTTTGTTGCTTGTTAATCAGAAGCTTGTCTAGTGTCTGCAGGTTGAATTGATGGAACACACGGAGGTTCGAGCGAACCCGAAACGTCATCCACAGTTACCAACAATTGTCTCGGCTTTTAAATGGCAGTAGTCCAAGGTGCCAGTAAGGCTTTTCCTCTAGCGGTTTTAAAAAGTACATTATCAGTCGATCGTTTAGATGAGCTAGAATGCAGTGCTGAATTCGCTTGATAAAATGAGTTCGGTGATTTATTTGAAATGGTATCTGATGAACTCTGAAGTTTGCTAACTTTGAAGTCATTTCTTAGTAATGATAACTAGATTTTTTGTTTGAATCGATGACACCGGTGGATGTGGACGTGTTAACAGGAGTAGCACTTGAGTCGGTTGATAGGGAAGTCAAATTCTCATCATCAAACAAAAGAGCTTTACCACGAGCAATGGCACTGTTAGAAATCGGTCGAACTATCTTTCCAAATGCAATTTGAATATTCGGAGTAACTGGAGCGTTCTCCATACTATGATAGGATGTATAAAAGACAACGTTTCTTTTTCGCCAAGCGGCATAGTTAATGTATCATCGGTTGATACTTTAGCTGTTGACCTGCTGTAGCATTTTTTTATTATTTCACGATTATGTGTATCATACATGACAGAAACTTTATTTAATTTGAATACCCAGGTATGCCATTATTATATAGATTTTGTTTGGGCCCTAGTGATATTTCCTGGTAACTGCGTTCTAGCGACGGCTTCTTCTTTCGAAGCACCTCGTCCCGGCTCACAGAAAAACGCTCGTATTTCGAATCTTATCTTTTCTTGAGTGACAGCCTTGTTTAAGACAATCAAGTTCGAAGGAAAACAAGAAAAATGGAAATGGAGAATAGGACACTATTGTTGTTCGCTGCCTATTGATGTTATTGTCTCCGGTATCCCGTTGTAAGTTGATTCGCGTAATTTAAATATTCTTAAAAGTGGTCAATATCAGTGATCGGGCGGAGAAGATCGATCAATGTGCACGTGATGCTGACAAATATTGAATCACATGTTGGCAAAGGATAGAATAAATAGAGGTGTACAATAATGAATGTTTAAAGACACTAGACTGCTAGAAGATTATAAGGTATAATATATAGCGTTTGAATATCAGGTATTTCTTCTATAGAATGTATTGAACCCATATGTGAAATGAATTCTTGTGAGCAGCTGCTAAGTCTTATATATTTCGGAAGAAGATTCCACAATATAGCATACTTAGTCATGTAGAGATTGTTGGAATCTTGGTATTTTAATAGTTTATTCACTGTTTTTCAAGTTATATGTCAAGTCATGCTGTATATAATGATTCGAACTTATTTCTATATTACGCGATGACAGTATTCTGAAGAACATATTGAGATTACACTTGAGTCAGCAAAACCGTAGCAGATCGAGGTTAAATTGTATTCATCATTTTCTATAAGATGGCTTGGTGTTACAACCGATGATAAATTTTGAGAAAGAACGTCGTATCTTCTACATATCTATGCCATGTGATTTATTTATATTGCAATATATTATGTTAAGACTGAATGCAGCATATTTTGACCTGATCGGGATTGTTATTGCCGAATTAGTACGCACGTGAGAGATACAGATATGAATTGGTATTGAATATACTTTGAAATAAACAGCGCATGGCAATGCGCGATCTCTAAACATTCTCCTTATATTTTTATTGCTCTTAGTTAGTACGTCTACATAATACGTTCCTATGCTGTAGCGTAAAATGCGATTTAAAGTTACTTCTATTAGCGGACATGATGTTTACTTCCAAATTGCTTTCAGCATTCTTTGATGGTATGCTTAGCATCTTCGCGAAAAATGTTATTTTTCATTTAAAGTGCTACACGTTCAAGTTGAATATTCAAGGCGCAGAAGGTGGCTACTCGCAGATCAGGCACACAGGATCCCTTCGACGTCCTGCGTTTGAGCCCTCTACACTTTGCTATATAATACACAAATCAGACGGTTTAAACGTCATTGATCCCGGATAATTGGGAAAAAGTGTAGGGTTTCTCTTCACTCGCACATTCAGAGGTCATCGAAACAGAAAATAATCGAAATGATTGAACAATAAGCAAATATGAAATTTTACGTTGAGAAATAAGTTTTAAAAGTAAGCCTCTAATACATATTTCGAGCTGAACACTTGTGGAATATTTATCCAGCAATGTAAAAGCCTGTTGCACTGGTTATTCAGCCGGATGCGGGATGAGTAAGAGCAGCCTAAGTCTGACATAGAGAGGTTACATTGAGTAAACCGATTTCGATTTTCCGGTGACAAGCTTTAATAATTTGATTGTTTCATTTTTATTTTCAGGATGTTAAGGATTTGTATGTAATTTAAACTGGCAGCTTTCGTCTGTGCCGCGAAAATAGTTTGATGTCCCTAAGGTTTTTTCTTATAGTTTTTACATGTCTCTCACTCAACCATCTCAATCCCGATGCACTGAACCATTCGGAAGCACCACGAAAATCGTTTGAAGTATGGTACTCAGGATTGGAAACGTTATTCGAAATGGTGTGACATGATTAGTTTGTATAAATTAACAGGAAAGGTAATAATGGCGAACTGAGGAACGGAATACATTATGGAACACAAGTACAAAATACTGAAGGCCTCTATATAGAACACAAGATCAGATATTCTTAAGATTGATGTGTGTTGAAGTATGAATTTAGTTATATGATAATAATACACAATGGTTTATTATATCCACTTTCATATTTCGTAACCTTGGCGGTACGGTCAACTTTGTTGCATTTGCAACGCTCCGTTACAAACTTTTACGAATTTTCACCGTTTCACAGTTGTACTGTAAAATAGACACTCTGTTTTACTTATTTTCGAAAGTTTAAACACACAATTCATTATTGCACCTCTTGCTGATTAATTACTTCCGTAATAAAGTCAGTATTCCGTTTTTATCTTGCATCACCGTGTTTTAGCATTTTTCAACTATGAATAATAAAACTGTTTGTATTAACGTGAAATGTGGCAAAAAAGTAGCCAAAGGTATTAAGTGCAATGCTTGCAAGTGTTAAGCTCACCCTGGCTGCTCAGCTATACATAAATCCCACTGTGGACTTTATGCGAAATTCCGCTGGCTTCCGTGGTATTGCAGTGTTTGTCACAAGGCTGCCGCTGGAGCCGCATTTGTGTACCACGAACGGCGACCTAGTGTGACGCTAGCTAGTGCGTCGGAATCCGTGTCCGACCAAACTTATGCATTAGTCGCGCGGTCCAATTTAGTCCCTGGGTGGACTTTGGCGGTTAACAAGGCCAAACATTCGAGCCAGTTATCCCGCCCTTCCGTGCCATTCAACTCTGTCAAGGCAAAAAATAAACCTGAGCCTTCTAAAAGGCGGGTGTTCAAGGGCTCTTAACCACCATTAACCGACGCTAACGTCACTCTGGTCAAGCAATCACCTACTAGTCTTAGACTACCTTCACGAATGGTTTCCAATACAGCAGGCACCCCAAGAAGGCAGGCTAAGACTACTAATTCCGGTAAAAATGGAAAGCAACATACAAATGCTGTCGGTTCAAACGCAATGGATCAAATTATTCTGGAGCAGAATAGTCTTCGGAAAAAATTGAATCATTACATGGCCCATCTTCGGCTCGAAAAAATAGAACTCGTAATGTTTTAGTTTTCAATCGTGCCGAGCCTTTCATCAAGGAACACATAACTAACGCCGCTTTAGACAAACTCCAAGTGAAGCCTGACAACCCTTTTTTGATAGGAGGCAGTACAATGTAGCTCCGACTGGGATTAACTTAGCTGTAGCGTCATCCGCTCCCCGTCAGCCTGAAGCGAAGCCGATCGCCACTGCATCAAAGATGAGCGTACCGGAGCGTGCATCACCTATGATCTTGCTATCAGGTGCGCACGACGATCTGCTTAGCTTGAATGAGGAAGGAAGCCAGTCGAGCCTTTCTAGTGGCAGCTCCCATGTTATAAATGAGGGCCTAATAGTTGTGCAACGTTCCATTACCGTCATGCAAGATGCACACGATATTGCTTCTCCTGCATTAAGCAGTACGCCAAAAAACGTGCAGCTTCCCCGGCTGCTTCGACCGAGGGCAATGCACGACGCAGCTTAGAAGCGCGCGTTTTCAGTGTCACTTTGTTGTACGCTAATGTGTGCAGCATAAGAAATAAGTGGTCTGAACTTTCTATTCGTGTAGCCGAGTTACACCCGAGGGTTATAGCGCTGTCTGAAACCTAGCTGTCTGCAGTTGATGTTGTGCCAGCTAATATCAGCGAACAGTATCTTGTCATCAGATGCGATAGACCTGGCGATAGAAGAGGCGGGGGCGTGGCTCTTTTCCTTGAATATGGTCTGCACAATACGGGCCCAGGGTTATCACTCGCAATTGAAAATGTCCACGTTGTTACTAGTGTCCTGACTTGCTACAAGTCAGCACTGGCGATTGCTTGTGTTTACATCACGCCCTGTGCAACCATACAGGAGTTTACACAGCTTATTAAGACACTCGATTGTTTGTTTCACTCAGCTCACAGTGTACTTATCTTGGGTGATTTCAACCCCTCAGACATAGATTGGCCTGTCCCCACTAGTCTAGTCACCAAGCAATCTGACACCTTTCTCGAATGGCTCCATAATCATGCGCTGCACTAGCATGTCAATGATCCTACAAGGTTCCGCCATGGATGCACTCCATCCACTCTTGACTTAATATTGTCGTCCCAGCTAGCAGCCATCAGTCATTCAAAGTACCTACCGCCGCTCGGCAAAAGTGATCACGTAATGACAAGCGAAGCGATATTGCGTTTTCGCAAACCTTTCTCTCGTCCTAGACGCAATTTTAGGCGTGTTGACTGGGGTTTACTCTTGCAGACTTCAAAATCTTCCCTTCAGTTATCTAGCGATTCAAATGTAAATGAAAACTGGGATAGAATTTCTAAGTATCTAAACGAGTTACAAGACAAGCACGCTCCGCTGCAATGTGTGAGAAGGCATCGAAGGCCACCCTGGTGGTCTCCTCGAGTCCGTAGGTCTACCCGTAAACGGGATCGTCTATGGCGGCAATATAAGCTATCCCTTACTTCTGGTTCTTGGGCCCGCTACAAAACCGCTCGGAATGCTTGTGTTAAATTACAACGTGTGCTCAAACAGCATTTTGAGTTATCTCTAGCTAGGGATGCTAAATCCAACCCGAAAAGGTTTTATAGCTACGCACAGTCAAAAGGAAAAACTAGGGAAACATAGGGGATTTGAAACTGGAGGACGGAAAAGTTGCCGATACCGACCTGTCTAAGGCGACTGCGTTCTCAGGGTTTTTCAGTAGCGTTCAACGACGGGATAATTCTTCAAACGCACCGTCAGGTCTGCTGAACCTGACACCTGGTGTCCATGTATTAGATGAGTTGTCCTTCAATGAGGCTGAGGTGTTTGACGCACTTATCCATGTTCGGGTCAACAAATCTGAGGGACCGGACGGCATCTACTCAATTATGCTTAAAAATCTTGCCTCAGTGCTTGCCGAACCGTTTTGCCAGCTTTTCAATTCATGCCTGCAACTAGGAGTTGTTCCCAGTGAGTGGAGGGAAGCCATACTCGTGCCAATACACAAGGGTGGTTGCAGGTCAACTGTTGGTAACTATAGACCGGTCAGCCTGACAAGCACCGTCTCGAAAGTAATGGAAAAACTGCTGCGTGATAAAATCTGTCAGCATCTTTGTCGGCAGTCTCTGTTGAGTGTAACTCAGCATGGATTTCTTAAGGGTAGATCCTGCCTGACTAACCTCCTTAGCTTTCTCAATACTGCCACTAAAAGAATGGATGAAGGGAAGCCTGTCGAAGCCCTCTACCTAGACTTCAGCAAGGCTTTCGATTCCGTAAATCACCGCCTTCTAGAGATTAAGCTTGCAGCCAAAGGCATACGGGGTAGTCTACTTGCTTGGATAATGGCCTTCCTTACAGGTAGGACATTCCGAGTGAGAGTAGGATGTACGCTGTCGAATCAAACGGACGCGACCAGTGGTGTACCACAAGGTTCGGTACTTGGTCCTCTTCTATTCCTGATTTTCATCGATGACTTGTCCTCTGAATTGAAGTGCCCATGCTTTATTTTCGCGGAATATGTGAAATTTATCGGATCAACGGATGAATATACCTTGATGCACGACCTTGAGCGGGTCATAAACTGGTCATACCAGTGAGATCTCCCACTTAACCTAAATAAGAGCCAACTCATGTCAAAACTGGTTGATAAGATTTCGGTCCAGGTGGCGGGGAATTCCCTCAGTGTTAACGCCACTCAGTGTGTTAAGGATTTGGGTGTACTGGTTAAGGCTGACTTGAAATGGGAGGATCAATGTGCCGCTGCGGCTCAGCGTGCACGCAAGGTACTTTTTCCGCTGAAATCAGTGCTATCGAGCAGAAGACCCGATGTATTCCTGCCACTATACAAGGCATTAGTTCGGCCGCATCTTGAATACTGTGTTCAGGCGTGGTGTCCTCACTACAAAAAGGATATCCTTCGACTTGAAAGCGTACAGCGCCTCGCAACTCGCATGATTGAAGGTCAGCGAGGGAAACCGTACGCTGTGCGCTTAATGTCTCTCGATCTTTTCTCCCTCAGGCGCCGTCGTTTAGGAGGTGACTTAATGGAAACCTTTACTATCTTGAAGGGTTTGAGTGGCGTGCAAATGAACGACTTCGTTACCTTAAGCCCCGAGCTGGGCAGCCGGGGCCAATCACTTAAAATTGCTAAGAAACTATGTCGGCTTGACTACAGGAAACACTTTTTCAGCCTTAGGGTTGTTAACTTCTGGAAAATTCTTCCAGGAGAACTTATATCCCGCAGTACCGTGTCTAGTTTTAAGCAGGGTTTAAACCGCAACTGGGGTAAGTTGTTTCCTGAATACTCTCCTTAATTGCGTTATCCCGTAAATAAAATGAGGGCTAGAGTTCTCTGTGTTTTCTATTTTATTATACAAAATGCTACTTCAGCTGACCTCTCACAGTGCTGGTGAAGAGAAACTGCTTTTTCTTTTTCCAGCATCGGCTATAACGCGGTGCTTCCTAAGTTCAACCCGGATAATCTCTTGGCTTCGCGATCGGCGAAGATTTCAAACAGACAAAAAGAATATACGTTTTGGCAGTGGTGGGTGCTTCTCTACAGCTTTCTACCGAAAGAAATTCTGGACGCTCGATTGGCTTGTTAGCCACATACTGTCCTGTGCAAACTGAACTGAACTGAACTGAACTTGTAGTGGACCAGAAATATAAGTCTAGCACTACACACAAAATGGCAAAAATTGAAAGAACTCACTGAAAGACCAAGAGAGCAAATGTCCAAATAAAGATCCGTAACTTCCAACGATAGCGAAGTAATCCACACAGGAAAATCCAAGAAATGGAATCCAAGGTGCAGAAAGCGCTAAAATGTTGGAGAATCCGTTAATCACAGTTCCAGCACAGAATGGCGCACACAGACTTCACAACCACGGAAGAAGTCAGAGTCCGAGTTCGAAATTTTTATTGACCGCCAAAAAGTATAATGTACAAGCATTGATACAGATGAAGTGTACATGGCCAAAATATGGACAATCATTCAAGGCCAAAAAGTGTATGTACAAAATGCTAAGGTACAAGGGAAAGTAGGTCACTACAATACTCCCCCACCAGAGCGTTAGTTAGGCTTGAATGAAGGGTAACATAGGCTCGAAATGTTCATAAGGTCACGTAGTCAGCAAGGCGTTTGGGCCAGTGCACATGTCTACTGGTTCGGGTTTGAACGGGGGTAGGAGGGACCGGGGACTTGGGATGAACATGGGTGGAGGTTGGCGCATGAGGATTATCAGGGGGTTGTGCGTGAGGCGTAGTGATGCTTGGTGGAGATTGCGGCCTAAGCTCGACAAAAGCGGGTTTTAAGCGGTCAATAGAAACCGTGTCACGTCGACCATTCATATCCAAAACGAAGAACTTGGGTTTACGCTCGATAACTCTGTGAGGTCCATGATAGGATGACTGAAGAGGTTTACAAACAGAGTCGCGTCGCACAAAAACAAAATCACACGTATCAAGATGAGGTGATTTTTGTTGGTGAATAATGCGCTGACGAGGAGGCGTAAAGTCCAACTTGGACATGAACGTGCCTAAGCGAGAAATGTAATCTGACGCCGGAGGTAATGACTGGCAGGGCACAACGAGTTCACCGGGAAGACACAAGGCGGTACCAAAAACTAACTCTGCGGCTGAGGACTGCATGTCTTCTTTTATAGCGGAACGTATTCCAAGAAGAACAAGTGGCAAATTCTCAGTCCATTTATTAGGATCAGGCTGGCAAGCTAAAGAGGCTTTAAGCTGCCGATGGAAGCGTTCAACCAATCCGTTCGAGTTAGGGTGGTAGGCGGTGGTTCGTATGTGCTGACAGCCAAGAAGTCGCGTCAAATCTCGGAACAAAGTCGATTTAAACTGAGCGCCACGGTCGGTTTTGAATAACGAACAACTTTTGGGGGTCCCAGAAGCTGATGAAGCAACTGATAATTCAGTGCAGTGCAAACACGATCAGTTACAATAGAGATTCCTCTGTGATTTTATTGGCTTGAATGATGTCGCTGTGACGGACACGTTTTGCATCCAAAAAGCTACGAATTATAAGGGCATAGGACCTAAGCCCCTAAAATAACGTTTTTGCGTAAAGATATGTTGAACACGGTCAAAACTCTTCGGGGAAATGGCCGCAGGCTAATGCCACGAGAAATTAGACTAAGCGGATCGAAACTTCAAATTGAACAGTTAGATACCACACAAAATCCAATAGAAACACAACCAATCAATCAGTAGTTGATGTGTGAAAAACAAATGCAGCCGACTCTATAGATCAATGTTTTCCAACATTACAACCTCAAAATGATCAGGCATCCTCGCAAGCAAACAACCTTCAAATCCCGAACCTAAAAATTCGGCCTAAGGGATATTCTGCACTCCGTTAGAGTCCTTCCTCACCCCATCCTTGTTGAGAAAAACAACTTAAGAAATTCATCTACACATACGCACAATGTCTCGGAAACAAAATGTTGCAGTTTAAAAACCTCACTTCAAACTAACACTGCCTTTGTAAAAGCAACACGTGACCTAAATCTACTCAAACGGGTATTTGGAACATTTTCATTCAAGATATTCCCAAGGATCATGAATACATACTTGAGACCGGTCACGGAATACGGTGTGCATTCATGGTCTCCGTGGCTCAAGAAGGATGTGGAACTTATGCAGCGAATCTACCACCGCTCAACAAAACTAGATCTCTGCATCCGAAACAAGCCCTATAAAGAAAGGATAGCTCAATTGAATCTGTTCGACTTTCCTTATCGAAGAGTCAAAGGAGAACTCGTCTTATTTAAAAAAAAACATTCCATATCCCGAACCATCCCTTACAGGTCTTATTCACGCGAATAGATAGGTAAATTATCGGACCCATGATTATATGCTGATGGTACTCCATTCCGGCCTGAACTGTAGAAGGTATTTTATTCAGTCCGTGTCTGTTTTACTTGGAACAGTTTACTTTCTACTGTTTCTCACTTCAGTAGCTTGCATGAATTTAAAACGAAATCAGAAATATATATTGAATTATTCGCTTGTCGAACACCTATATAGTGCTCATTCTAATTCCTAATCTTTTTTATGCACATACATTTCAATTTTACCATACTATGGTTGTTGTTAAGCTTGTTGCTTTTCAGATCATTAAAACCCTTGAATTACCTTGAATTACCTTGAATCTTAAACACGATTATTTGAAAATTACGAAAGTTTTCAAGAGAGAATTTTCTTAAAATGAACCAATGAATGCATAATTCCATTTTTCTGAAAACCAATGGCATGCTAAGCATGATCAATAATCGCTGAAATGTTTTTTTTTAATTTATTTGTAATATTTACAATCGCGAAACCATTTTCAAGCGTATGCGGATCCTGATCTTACTGTCCTTCCCTGATGAGTCGTGGAGTGTGTGACGGAAAAGCATGCAAATGAATATTTTGTTTCAAAGTTAAACAATATATACATTGGTTCCGGAGATCAGTAAGTGATCTGTAATTAAATAAGGAAAAATAAAAATTCAAAAATGTACCAAAAAGCCAGAAAATTTTATTGGATAATTTTCATTGAAGATTCGTGAAGTTATATGTTGAGGATTTTTCGACACTTTTAGTTTTGAATGTTCGAAATAGAACAGAAATAAAAACTGTTTTATTTTCCGTTGGACGATAGGATTTGATTCCTACAGGTTTAGATCTCCTAAGGGGCAGTTTTTTGATGCGGGTTGATAAAGTATGCGGAAAGCAAACATCGAAACTGAGTAAAGGTTCTTACGAAACTGTGATGAATTGAATTGTATTGAATTTAACAACCAACCCAAGAATGAAAGTGAAAACAAACCACGCTCACTCGAATCACAGTATGTATTAATTAATTTAACTTTAACAACGAGAATTTAAATTACGGAATTATTGATTATTGATTATTATTCAAACAATCATCACATCCACCGCAGTTCCAATCATCCTCGGATTTGTGTAATCTTGAATAGGTTTGTTGCTTGTTAATCAGAAGCTTGTCTAGTGTCTGCAGGTTGAATTGATGGAACACACGGAGGTTCGAGCGAACCCGAAACGTCATCCACAGTTACCAACAATTGTCTCGGCTTTTAAATGGCAGTAGTCCAAGGTGCCAGTAAGGCTTTTCCTCTAGCGGTTTTAAAAAGTACATTATCAGTCGATCGTTTAGATGAGCTAGAATGCAGTGCTGAATTCGCTTGATAAAATGAGTTCGGTGATTTATTTGAAATGGTATCTGATGAACTCTGAAGTTTGCTAACTTTGAAGTCATTTCTTAGTAATGATAACTAGATTTTTTGTTTGAATCGATGACACCGGTGGATGTGGACGTGTTAACAGGAGTAGCACTTGAGTCGGTTGATAGGGAAGTCAAATTCTCATCATCAAACAAAAGAGCTTTACCACGAGCAATGGCACTGTTAGAAATCGGTCGAACTATCTTTCCAAATGCAATTTGAATATTCGGAGTAACTGGAGCGTTCTCCATACTATGATAGGATGTATAAAAGACAACGTTTCTTTTTCGCCAAGCGGCATAGTTAATGTATCATCGGTTGATACTTTAGCTGTTGACCTGCTGTAGCATTTTTTTATTATTTCACGATTATGTGTATCATACATGACAGAAACTTTATTTAATTTGAATACCCAGGTATGCCATTATTATATAGATTTTGTTTGGGCCCTAGTGATATTTCCTGGTAACTGCGTTCTAGCGACGGCTTCTTCTTTCGAAGCACCTCGTCCCGGCTCACAGAAAAACGCTCGTATTTCGAATCTTATCTTTTCTTGAGTGACAGCCTTGTTTAAGACAATCAAGTTCGAAGGAAAACAAGAAAAATGGAAATGGAGAATAGGACACTATTGTTGTTCGCTGCCTATTGATGTTATTGTCTCCGGTATCCCGTTGTAAGTTGATTCGCGTAATTTAAATATTCTTAAAAGTGGTCAATATCAGTGATCGGGCGGAGAAGATCGATCAATGTGCACGTGATGCTGACAAATATTGAATCACATGTTGGCAAAGGATAGAATAAATAGAGGTGTACAATAATGAATGTTTAAAGACACTAGACTGCTAGAAGATTATAAGGTATAATATATAGCGTTTGAATATCAGGTATTTCTTCTATAGAATGTATTGAACCCATATGTGAAATGAATTCTTGTGAGCAGCTGCTAAGTCTTATATATTTCGGAAGAAGATTCCACAATATAGCATACTTAGTCATGTAGAGATTGTTGGAATCTTGGTATTTTAATAGTTTATTCACTGTTTTTCAAGTTATATGTCAAGTCATGCTGTATATAATGATTCGAACTTATTTCTATATTACGCGATGACAGTATTCTGAAGAACATATTGAGATTACACTTGAGTCAGCAAAACCGTAGCAGATCGAGGTTAAATTGTATTCATCATTTTCTATAAGATGGCTTGGTGTTACAACCGATGATAAATTTTGAGAAAGAACGTCGTATCTTCTACATATCTATGCCATGTGATTTATTTATATTGCAATATATTATGTTAAGACTGAATGCAGCATATTTTGACCTGATCGGGATTGTTATTGCCGAATTAGTACGCACGTGAGAGATACAGATATGAATTGGTATTGAATATACTTTGAAATAAACAGCGCATGGCAATGCGCGATCTCTAAACATTCTCCTTATATTTTTATTGCTCTTAGTTAGTACGTCTACATAATACGTTCCTATGCTGTAGCGTAAAATGCGATTTAAAGTTACTTCTATTAGCGGACATGATGTTTACTTCCAAATTGCTTTCAGCATTCTTTGATGGTATGCTTAGCATCTTCGCGAAAAATGTTATTTTTCATTTGAAGTGCTACACGTTCAAGTTGAATATTCAAGGTGCAGAAGGTGGCTAATCGCCGCTCAGGCACACAGATTCCCTTCGACGTCCTGCGTTTGAGCCCTCTACACTTTGCTATATAATACACAAATCAGACGGTTTAAACGTCATTGATCCCGGATAATTGGGAAAAAGTGTAGGGTTTCTCTTCACTCGCACATTCAGAGGTCATCGAAACAGAAAATAATCGAAATGATTGAACAATAAGCAAATATGAAATTTTACGTTGAGAAATAAGTTTTAAAAGTAAGCCTCTAATACATATTTCGAGCTGAACACTTGTGGAATATTTATCCAGCAATGTAAAAGCCTGTTGCACTGGTTATTCAGCCGGATGCGGGATGAGTAAGAGCAGCCTAAGTCTGACATAGAGAGGTTACATTGAGTAAACCGATTTCGATTTTCCGGTGACAAGCTTTAATAATTTGATTGTTTCATTTTTATTTTCAGGATGTTAAGGATTTGTATGTAATTTAAACTGGCAGCTTTCGTCTGTGCCGCGAAAATAGTTTGATGTCCCTAAGGTTTTTTCTTATAGTTTTTACATGTCTCTCACTCAACCATCTCAATCCCGATGCACTGAACCATTCGGAAGCACCACGAAAATCGTTTGAAGTATGGTACTCAGGATTGGAAACGTTATTCGAAATGGTGTGACATGATTAGTTTGTATAAATTAACAGGAAAGGTAATAATGGCGAACTGAGGAACGGAATACATTATGGAACACAAGTACAAAATACTGAAGGCCTCTATATAGAACACAAGATCAGATATTCTTAAGATTGATGTGTGTTGAAGTATGAATTTAGTTATATGATAATAATACACAATGGTTTATTATATCCACTTTCATATTTCGTAACCTTGGCGGTACGGTCAACTTTGTTGCATTTGCAACGCTCCGTTACAAACTTTTACGAATTTTCACCGTTTCACAGTTGTACTGTAAAATAGACACTCTGTTTTACTTATTTTCGAAAGTTTAAACACACAATTCATTATTGCACCTCTTGCTGATTAATTACTTCCGTAATAAAGTCAGTATTCCGTTTTTATCTTGCATCACCGTGTTTTAGCATTTTTCAACTATGAATAATAAAACTGTTTGTATTAACGTGAAATGTGGCAAAAAAGTAGCCAAAGGTATTAAGTGCAATGCTTGCAAGTGTTAAGCTCACCCTGGCTGCTCAGCTATACATAAATCCCACTGTGGACTTTATGCGAAATTCCGCTGGCTTCCGTGGTATTGCAGTGTTTGTCACAAGGCTGCCGCTGGAGCCGCATTTGTGTACCACGAACGGCGACCTAGTGTGACGCTAGCTAGTGCGTCGGAATCCGTGTCCGACCAAACTTATGCATTAGTCGCGCGGTCCAATTTAGTCCCTGGGTGGACTTTGGCGGTTAACAAGGCCAAACATTCGAGCCAGTTATCCCGCCCTTCCGTGCCATTCAACTCTGTCAAGGCAAAAAATAAACCTGAGCCTTCTAAAAGGCGGGTGTTCAAGGGCTCTTAACCACCATTAACCGACGCTAACGTCACTCTGGTCAAGCAATCACCTACTAGTCTTAGACTACCTTCACGAATGGTTTCCAATACAGCAGGCACCCCAAGAAGGCAGGCTAAGACTACTAATTCCGGTAAAAATGGAAAGCAACATACAAATGCTGTCGGTTCAAACGCAATGGATCAAATTATTCTGGAGCAGAATAGTCTTCGGAAAAAATTGAATCATTACATGGCCCATCTTCGGCTCGAAAAAATAGAACTCGTAATGTTTTAGTTTTCAATCGTGCCGAGCCTTTCATCAAGGAACACATAACTAACGCCGCTTTAGACAAACTCCAAGTGAAGCCTGACAACCCTTTTTTGATAGGAGGCAGTACAATGTAGCTCCGACTGGGATTAACTTAGCTGTAGCGTCATCCGCTCCCCGTCAGCCTGAAGCGAAGCCGATCGCCACTGCATCAAAGATGAGCGTACCGGAGCGTGCATCACCTATGATCTTGCTATCAGGTGCGCACGACGATCTGCTTAGCTTGAATGAGGAAGGAAGCCAGTCGAGCCTTTCTAGTGGCAGCTCCCATGTTATAAATGAGGGCCTAATAGTTGTGCAACGTTCCATTACCGTCATGCAAGATGCACACGATATTGCTTCTCCTGCATTAAGCAGTACGCCAAAAAACGTGCAGCTTCCCCGGCTGCTTCGACCGAGGGCAATGCACGACGCAGCTTAGAAGCGCGCGTTTTCAGTGTCACTTTGTTGTACGCTAATGTGTGCAGCATAAGAAATAAGTGGTCTGAACTTTCTATTCGTGTAGCCGAGTTACACCCGAGGGTTATAGCGCTGTCTGAAACCTAGCTGTCTGCAGTTGATGTTGTGCCAGCTAATATCAGCGAACAGTATCTTGTCATCAGATGCGATAGACCTGGCGATAGAAGAGGCGGGGGCGTGGCTCTTTTCCTTGAATATGGTCTGCACAATACGGGCCCAGGGTTATCACTCGCAATTGAAAATGTCCAAGTTGTTACTAGTGTCCTGACTTGCTACAAGTCAGCACTGGCGATTGCTTGTGTTTACATCACGCCCTGTGCAACCATACAGGAGTTTACACAGCTTATTAAGACACTCGATTGTTTGTTTCACTCAGCTCACAGTGTACTTATCTTGGGTGATTTCAACCCCTCAGACATAGATTGGCCTGTCCCCACTAGTCTAGTCACCAAGCAATCTGACACCTTTCTCGAATGGCTCCATAATCATGCGCTGCACTAGCATGTCAATGATCCTACAAGGTTCCGCCATGGATGCACTCCATCCACTCTTGACTTAATATTGTCGTCCCAGCTAGCAGCCATCAGTCATTTAAAGTACCTACCGCCGCTCGGCAAAAGTGATCACGTAATGACAAGCGAAGCGATATTGCGTTTTCGCAAACCTTTCTCTCGTCCTAGACGCAATTTTAGGCGTGTTGACTGGGGTTTACTCTTGCAGACTTCAAAATCTTCCCTTCAGTTATCTAGCGATTCAAATGTAAATGAAAACTGGGATAGAATTTCTAAGTATCTAAACGAGTTACAAGACAAGCACGCTCCGCTGCAGTGTGTGAGAAGGCATCGAAGGCCACCCTGGTGGTCTCCTCGAGTCCGTAGGTCTACCCGTAAACGGGATCGTCTATGGCGGCAATATAAGCTATCCCTTACTTCTGGTTCTTGGGCCCGCTACAAAACCGCTCGGAATGCCTGTGTTAAATTACAACGTGTGCTCAAACAGCATTTTGAGTTATCTCTATCTAGGGATGCTAAATCCAACCCGAAAAGGTTTTATAGCTACGCACAGTCAAAAGGAAAAACTAGGGAAAACATAGGGGATTTGAAACTGGAGGACGGAAAAGTTGCCGATACCGACCTGTCTAAGGCGACTGCCTTCTCAGGGTTTTTCAGTAGCGTTCAACGACGGGATAATTCTTCAAACGCACCGTCAGGTCTGCTCAACCTGACACCTGGTGTCCATGTATTAGATGAGTTGTCCTTCAATGAGGCTGAGGTGTTTGACGCACTTATCCATGTTCGGGTCAACAAATCTGAGGGACCGGACGGCATCTACTCAATTATGCTTAAAAATCTTGCCTCAGTGCTTGCCGAACCGTTTTGCCAGCTTTTCAATTCATGCCTGCAACTAGGAGTTGTTCCCAGTGAGTGGAGGGAAGCCATACTCGTGCCAATACACAAGGGTGGTTGCAGGTCAACTGTTGGTAACTATAGACCGGTCAGCCTGACAAGCACCGTCTCGAAAGTAATGGAAAAACTGCTGCGTGATAAAATCTGTCAGCATCTTTGTCGGCATTCTCTGTTGAGTGTAACTCAGCATGGATTTCTTAAGGGTAGATCCTGCCTGACTAACCTCCTTAGCTTTCTCAATACTGCCACTAAAAGGATGGATGAAGGGAAGCCTGTCGAAGCCCTCTACCTAGACTTCAGCAAGGCTTTCGATTCCGTAAATCACCGCCTTCTAGAGATTAAGCTTGCAGCCAAAGGCATACGGGGTAGTCTACTTGCTTGGATAATGGCCTTCCTTACAGGTAGGACATTCCGAGTGAGAGTAGGATGTACGCTGTCGAATCAAACGGACGCGACCAGTGGTGTACCACAAGGTTCGGTACTTGGTCCTCTTCTATTCCTGATTTTCATCGATGACTTGTCCTCTGAATTGAAGTGCCCATGCTTTATTTTCGCGGAATATGTGAAATTTATCGGATCAACGGATGAATATACCTTGATGCACGACCTTGAGCGGGTCATAAACTGGTCATACCAGTGAGATCTCCCACTGAACCTAAATAAGAGCCAACTCTTGTCAAAACTGGTTGATAAGATTTCGGTCCAGGTGGCGGGGAATTCCCTCAGTGTTAACGCCACTCAGTGTGTTAAGGATTTGGGTGTACTGGTTAGGGCTGACTTGAAATGGGAGGATCAATGTGCCGCTGCGGCTCAGCGTGCACGCAAGGTACTTTTTCCGCTGAAATCAGTGCTATCGAGCAGAAGACCCGATGTATTCCTGCCACTATACAAGGCATTAGTTCGGCCGCATCTTGAATACTGTGTTCAGGCGTGGTGTCCTCACTACAAAAAGGATATCCTTCGACTTGAAAGCGTACAGCGCCTCGCAACTCGCATGATTGAAGGTCAGCGAGGGAAACCGTACGCTGTGCGCTTAATGTCTCTCGATCTTTTCTCCCTTAGGCGCCGTCGTTTAGGAGGTGACTTAATGGAAACCTTTACTATCTTGAAGGGTTTGAGTGGCGTGCAAATGAACGACTTCGTTACCTTAAGCCCCGAGCTGGGCAGCCGGGGCCAATCACTTAAAATTGCTAAGAAACTATGTCGGCTTGACTACAGGAAACACTTTTTCAGCCTTAGGGTTGTTAACTTCTGGAAAATTCTTCCAGAAGAACTTATATCCCGCAGTACCGTGTCTAGTTTTAAGCAGGGTTTAAACCGCAACTGGGGTAAGTTGTTTCCTGAATACTCTCCTTAATTGCGTTATCCCGTAAATAAAATGAGGGCTAGAGTTCTCTGTGTTTTCTATTTTATTATACAAAATGCTACTTCAGCTGACCTCTCACAGTGCTGGTGAAGAGAAACTGCTTTTTCTTTTTCCAGCATCGGCTATAACGCGGTGCTTCCTAAGTTCAACCCGGATAATCTCTTGGCTTCGCGATCGGCGAAGATTTCAAACAGACAAAAAGAATATACGTTTTGGCAGTGGTGGGTGCTTCTCTACAGCTTTCTACCGAAAGAAATTCTGGACGCTCGATTGGCTTGTTAGCCACATACTGTCCTGTGCAAACTGAACTGAACTGAACTGAACTTGTAGTGGACCAGAAATATAAGTCTAGCACTACACACAAAATGGCAAAAATTGAAAGAACTCACTGAAAGACCAAGAGAGCAAATGTCCAAATAAAGATCCGTAACTTCCAACGATAGCGAAGTAATCCACACAGGAAAATCCAAGAAATGGAATCCAAGGTGCAGAAAGCGCTAAAATGTTGGAGAATCCGTTAATCACAGTTCCAGCACAGAAGTGGCGCACACAGACTTCACAACCACGGAAGAAGACAGAGTCCGAGTTCGAAATTGTATTGACCGCCAAAAAGTATATTGTACAAGCATTGATACAGATGAAGTGTACATGGCCAAAAATGAACAATCATACAAGGCCAAAAAGTGTATGTACAAAATGCTAAGGTACAAGGGAAAGTAGATCACTACAATACTCCCCCACCAGAGCGTTAGTTAGGCTTGAATGAAGGGTAACATACGCTCGAAATGTTCATAAGGTCACGTAGTCAGCAAGGCGTTTGGGCCAGTGCACATGTCTACCGGTTCGGGTTTGAACGGGGGTAGGAGGGACCGGGGACTTGGGATGAACATGGGTGGAGGTTGGCGCATGAGGATTATCAGGGGGTTGTGCGTGAGGCGTAGTGATGCTTGGTGGAGATTGCGGCCTAAGCTCGACAAAAGCGGGTTTTAAGCGGTCAATAGAAACCGTGTCACGTCGACCATTCATATCCAAAACGAAGAACTTGGGTTTACGCTCGATAACTCTGTGAGGTCCGTGATAGGATGACTGAAGAGGTTTACAAACAGAGTCGCGTCGCACAAAAACAAAATCACACGTATCAAGATGAGGTGATTTTTGTTGGTGAATAATGCGCTGACGAGGAGGCGTAAAGTCCAACTTGGACATGAACGTGCCTAAGCGAGAAATGTAATCTGACGCCGGAGGTAATGACTGGCAGGGCACAACGAGTTCACCGGGAAGACACAAGGCGGTACCAAAAACTAACTCTGCGGCTGAGGACTGCATGTCTTCTTTTATAGCGGAACGTATTCCAAGAAGAACAAGTGGCAAATTCTCAGTCCATTTATTAGGATCAGGCTGGCAAGCTAAAGAGGCTTTAAGCTGCCGATGGAAGCGTTCAACCAATCCGTTCGAGTTAGGGTGGTAGGCGGTGGTTCGTATGTGCTGACAGCCAAGAAGTCGCGTCAAATCTCGGAACAAAGTCGATTGAAACTGAGCGCCACGGTCGGTTGTGATGACAGATGGTGTGCCAAAATTGGCAATCCAATGTTCGACGAAGGCGCGTGCTACAGTCTCTGAACATGTGTCTTTGATCGGAACAGCAATCGGCCATCGAGTAAAGCGATCAATCGCCGTTAGGATGAATGAGTATCCGTTCGATGATGGCATAGGACCGACGAGATCAAGATGCACATGAGAGAATCGACAGTTGGGATGCCTAAATGGAACGTAAGGTGTGAAGGTATGTCGAGATATCTTGTTCTTTTGACAAGGAATGCAATGCTGGACCCAATTTCGTATATCCTTATTCATGGACGGCCAAACAAAACGATCTGCGATTAGCATCACGGTGGCACGCTTTCCAGGATGAGACATCGAATGAAAATGATCGAAAATGGCACGTCGCAGAGAAAGAGGGACAAGAGGTCTAGGTTTCCCTGTCGAGATATCGCACATCAACGAGGCATCGGCGTTTGGTAACTGAATTTGCTGCAAATCCAGGGATCGACACTTCGCGAGTTCGGTTTTATCAATCTCGGCTTGATGGTTAGTCAAAAGGGAGAGATCAAATGGTGTGTCTGTAGACAAAACAGAAATGTCAGGTCTTGATAAAGCATCGGCGACCAAGTTAGCATCTCCTTTGACGTAATGAATATCGGTAGAGAACTGAGAGATGTAATCTAAGTGTCGAATCTCGCGTGGCGAATGACGATCAAGTTTAGACTGCAAAGCAAAAGTTAATGGTTTGTGATCCGTAAAAATAATGAAGTCACGACCTTCCAGTAAATGACGGGAATGCCGTATGGCCAAATATATCGCAAGTAATTCACGGCCGAATGTGCTGTAGCGAGTTTGTGCCGGATTAAGCTTTTGCGAGAAAAATGCCAGTGGACGGACTGTGTTCTTGTGGTGTTGTTGTAAAACAGCTCCCACAGCCGAATTGGAGGCATCGGTCGTCAATGATAAAGGAAAGGTCGGTTCCGGATCAATGAATGAGAGTTCTGTGGCACTGCAAAGAGCTTTTTTGGATGCGGCAAAAGCTTCAAGTGCCTCAGGCGAAAGCTGAAGAGATTTTGATTTGGAGTCGAGCAAATCGGTCAGCGGTGCGATGATCTTTGCGCAGTTTGGAATAAAGCGACGGTAAAAGTTGATCATGCCGATAAAGCGGCGCAACTGGGTTACCGTTGTTGGGACAGGAAAGTCGGAAATCGCCTGGCATTTCTCGGGAAGAGGTGTGATACCAGATCGAGTAAGGCGATGACCGAGGAAATCCAGTGAATCTGTGCCGAAAATGCATTTACTTGGGTTGATCTTTATCCCGTAGTTAACGAAACGCTCTAAAACAAGACGGATGTGCTCAACATGCTCCTCTGGAGAGTTGCTGGCAATCAAGACGTCGTCGATGTATGCATAGGCGAACGGCAAGCCTCGCAAGACTTCGTCGATGAAACGTTGGAAGGTTTGTGCAGCGTTTCTCAGGCCAAAGGGCATCCGAGTGAATTCGTATAAGCCGAAAGGAGTCGTGACTGCCGTTTTGGGTATGTCTTCCTCGGCTACCGGGATGTGATAATAAGCACGGACGAGATGGAGCTTAGTAAGTATCGTCGTGGCACAAAGATTCAAAGAGAAAACGTGGATGTGTTGCACCGGATATCTGTCGGGGACCGTTCGATTGTTGAGAGCACGATAGTCGCCGCATGGCCTCCAGTCATCTGAGGTCTTCTTGGGGACCATGTGAAGTGGTGACGACCAGGAGCTGGAAGAGGGACGGATGATCCCAAGCTCTAGCATGTGCTCAAATTCGGCTCTGGCGATCTTGAGTTTCGACGGGTGAAGTCGCCTAGGTCTGAAGGAGACTGGTGGTCCGCTAGTGACAATGTGATGTTTCACGGAGTGTGTCACTTTGTCTGTCGGTCGTGGGGGCTGCATGACGGATGTAAATTCATGCAGTATAGCACTAAAAGTCGAAGCTTCTGGAGTAACAGCTTTGATGCCGGAGGAAATGGCTTTAGTAGTGATACCGGAGACCTGTAAAGAGGTTTTCGTATCTACTAATCTCCGCTGTTTTACTTCGACAGTGAGACCGAAGTGAGACAGAAAGTCGATGCCGATTATTGGGCAATTTACCTCCGCGATGAGAAACACCCAGGGAAAACTGCGTCTTAGTCCTAAGTTGAGGGTTAGCAGGCGTTGGCCGTAAGTGTTAATACGAGTGCCATTTGCCGCTTGAAGAGTGTAGGACGACGGTTTGGAGGTGCTGGATGTTGGAGGTATGACGCTAATTTCAGCGCCAGTATCGACTAGAAAACGCAGACCACTTGATTTGTCTGTAACATAGAATAGGCGACTCGGGTTTGGTAGGCCGGGAACAGTAGTCGCCGTAACTGATTGACCCTTGATTTAGACGGTTTTTGGTCGAGATTTAGATTTTGAGCGAGGTGGGTTGGGAGATTTTGAAAAAAGAGAGTTCGCGACCAGAGTTAGTTCAGCGACTTGTTCTTTTAATTCCGAACATGGACAGGGCGAATTGATGTGTGCGGAATAAACCGTAATTTGGTCGGCTTCTTTTGCTTCGAGCATTTTGTCAGCCGTTTGTGCTAGTTCGTCTAATGATACGTAAGTAATCAAACCGGCAAGCACTTGGCAAATGTCAGTTGGGAGGTTTTTAAACCACAACTGTGTTAAAATGCTCTCCTCAATCCTTTTGTCTCCAAGTAGCTCTTTCATTTGGCGAAGAAGCTGAGATGGCTTTTTATCACCAAGAGCCATTTTGGAAAAGAGGACGTCGAGATTCTGTTGCTCAGAAAAACCAATTCGGTCTATTAGGGCGGATTTGAGCTTTCCGTATGGCTGGGCTTCGGGCATAGCATAAATAAGATCACTGACTTGTTCAGCTACGTCGAGAGGCAGCAGGGTCACCACATGAGAATACATAATAGATTCATCGGTGATGCCATATATACCAAAAATAGCTTCAATTTGGCCGAACCAAAGAGGGAGATTAGAAACGACTAAAGCCGGTAATGTGCATGGAATATGTTGTGATTGTAGTGTTTGAGGATCTTTACTTGAAGAGGGATCGCTCATGGTGGGGTGATAAGTGAGTATTCCAAAATATAAGCCAAAAGTTTACAAATACGAATTAATCGTAAATGAAAAAATGCAGTGTCAGGAGTAGACGGGCTCACCAATTATGCGGTAATCGGGCTCACCAATTATGTAGTGGACCAGAAATATAAGTCTAGCACTACACACAAAATGGCAAAAATTGAAAGAACTCACTGAAAGACCAAGAGAGCAAATGTCCAAATAAAGATCCGTAACTTCCAACGATAGCGAAGTAATCCACACAGGAAAATCCAAGAAATAGAATCCAAGGTGCAGAAAGCGCTAAAATGTTGGAGAATCCGTTAATCACAGTTCCAGCACAGAATGGCGCACACAGACTTCACAACCACGGAAGAAGTCAGAGTCCGAGTTCGAAATTTTTATTGACCGCCAAAAAGTATAATGTACAAGCATTGATACAGATGAAGTGTACATGGCCAAAATATGGACAATCATACAAGGCCAAAAAGTGTATGTACAAAATGCTAAGGTACAAGGGAAAGTAGGTCACTACAAACTGAACTAAATGGTGGGATAATAAATAATTCAAGGTCACGTTTTTTTGAAAATGTACTATCAACTAGACCACTTTTTCACAACTCGTTGAAAGATTTGTAAACTGTGTTTGGAAACATTGATAATTTTTTCAACTGGCATTAAAGTTAATAGATTTTTAAATTTTACACATTTTTCGAGGTTTGTTGTGCTGTAGAGAGATCTTTTTCGCCTTCGATCAGCTTTATCCTGCAGGTCCCCAGAGGTTTTCATACCATTATACAAAGCGGTCGTGAGACCACATCTCGAGTATTGCGTTCAAGTATGGTCACCTTATTTGGAAAAAGATATTGCCAAGCTGGAAGGGAATTTCAAGAATAGACTTGACTCTGTGTGGACTTCATTATTTCCTGATTTTTATCCGTAAGGGAATAGTTCGTATGATCCTCATGTTGTCTTTGGAACGCACTAATGTTTCTCCTCACCTATTGGTGAGGGGAGTTTTTCTGTTGCATTCTAGATTACTCTCATACCAGAAGATATTTGTGAAGATATTGTTTGCAGTGGTGGACGCTCTTCTGTGGCATACCACCGAAAGAAATCTGAACGCTAGATTGGCCCGTTAGCCACATACAGTCCTGTGCAAACTGAACTGAACTGTACCCCATAGGTTTGTTGAGTGCTGTTAAATTAATTCTGTATAAAGCGTGAGATAGTGTTCGTCTCTGGCTCATTGACGGTAGTATAGCGGAATCTTATAGTGGTCATATATAAGATTCCGCTATACTACCGTCAATATATATATATATATATATATATATATATATATATTTGCACAATCTGATACAGATATGGTGCCGTTCAACATAAACAATGAGATGTACAAAGCGAGAAGGGGGTACAATTCGGGTAGAAACAGTGAGAGGGGAAACAGTGGGTAAATGTTTTTGTCCCATTTACAAACAGCATTTTTTGAATTTTTTATAAAGTTTTTGAACAGCCGAGAATGTCAGGAGTACTAGAGATGTGCACTCTTGCATTGATGTTGGTTTATTGGCCATCGTTTGCACTCTTCCATGTTAGTGGCTGACCGCCAGCCACTTTTTTCCAGTCTGTACCATCTGACGCATAAAGCGCTCGGCGTGGTAACCGTTCGGGTTTCATGCGCAGGACGTGCCCCAACCAGCGGAGGCGACGTCGGTTAATGGCTGTCTGAACACTAGTGCCGTTGCTTCCTAAGACGCGGCGCCTGACCTCAGAATTGCAAACGTGGTGTTGCCACCGTACGTGAGCAATCCTACGCAAACAACGTTGGTCGAAAACCTCAAGCCTCCTAACATCTTCTGAGCGAACTGTCCAAAATTCACTCCAGTGTAGCAATACTGTCCTTACCGAGGTGGAATATATCCGTCCTTTGATTCCCAAGCTTAAATCACGTCTCTTCCAGAGGCACTCAAGTTTAGCGAATGCCAGTCTGGCCTTAGCAATTCTGGACGTGATTTACTTCTCTATCCGACCACCAGCAACCACCAGACTTCTTAGGTATTTGAACTGCTCAACATGATCGAGAATCAGATCATTTATAGCAAAATTTGGCAGTTCACCAGACCAGTCCTGAAGGAGCACTTTACTCTTTCTTGGCGAGAAGAACAACCCGTACTTAGATGCCTCCATTGCCATCATATCCAAAGCTTGTTGGATAAATGTTGGGTCTTCGCCCAATAAGGCAATATCATCAGCATAGTCCAGGTCCATAATCTGCTCACCTGGAAGGAGCTCAACGCCACCCGTGGAGAAACTACTAAGAGCACTCCGGAGGACGTCCTCGATGGCGAAATTGAACAAGAACGGGGAGATTGGACAGCCTTGTCTTACACCCGTTGTGGTGCTGAATGGCATTGAAAGGCTATCGCACGCCCTTAGCCTCCCTATCGAGTGTGCGTATAGGTCCTTTAGGATAGCGACGTACTTCGATGGGATTCCATTGCGAAGTAAGCAGTTCCATAGGGCGGATCTGTCAACCGAGTCCAAGGCGGCTCTGATATCCAGAAACACCACAATGGTAGGTCGCTGATACAGGTGACGGTGTTCTAGCAACTGTCGCAGAACGAAGATCTGGTCTACACATCCGCGCCCTGGTCGGAAGCCAGCTTGCTCTTCGCGAGAAGTGCCCCCACGAATCGGGGTAAGTCTGCGAAGGAGGATGGCGACCAATATCTTAGCTACCACTGGAATAAGCGAAATTCCGCGATAGTTGCAGCATTCGTTCCGCGCTCCTTTTTTATGGACTGGTATTACTAGCGATTCACCCCAGGAGGCAGGTACCCTCTCATCCACCCAAACCTTTGAGAACAGCTCGCGCAGTTCTGCTACGACTGCCTCGCCTCCTTCCTTGAAGAATACCGGGTGGAGCTCGTCCAGCATTGATGGTCCGAAGTGCATCAGGGTGAGGGGATGATGTGTGCTTGCGAAGTGGGTTCTGGAGAATAGCTTTCGAAGGTAGTATTCGTAGTGATAGCATGCGGCGTTGTCATCATCGTCATCGTTTAACGTAGGCATGATACTACCCTGTTGCCTACACCGAAGTAGGGGAGATTTCGTTTAGGGGGTCCCACCCCGAGCCTTTAGCGCGATGGCTTTACCCACAAGGAAGTGGAGCGAGAGAGGTTCGCACCTATTGGCGGCCGATGACCGACAAAGCGGTTCATACGCCATTTTCTGGGAATTTCCAGTCCGGAGCCCGATAACCCCGTTGATAGGTTGGTGACTGCAGTTTTTGCCTGTGCACCATACAATGTCCTTGGATAGGACAAGGGGCAGTGAATTTTGAAGCGGCGAGTCACGTCCGCCGCGTCGTGGTGTCATCATTGCATTTTTGTGGCTTTTTATAGGGAGAACGCTTGCCAGGCGAAAACCCACCACACCCTCAGACACCACCGTCGAACCTTTCGCTGAGCTCGGGGAACCGAGCCCACCCAGCTGGCACCAACGTGGAGGTATTTCGGCAAGCCAGCCAGTGGTCATTAGAACAGAATTTGTCGTTCAACTTAACAAAATACCACTTTCTGACCATTCGACACTCTTATCACTTGGGTGACAAACATTTGCACCATGCGGACCAGGTAAGCGACCTCAGCGTCATCGCACAGTGCGACAAAGCTGCATCCGTGGCTCCAACAAGACATGAACGCCCTCGAACCGCGAGAAACAAAGCTTATCAACAGCTTTTAAAACATGTCATACGAAGAACGGCTGCAGTATAGCGGCCTCTGTTGGCACAATCCAAAAAATGCTCATCAGAACAGCCGATTGAACTGTAGATGGTATTTCTTACTCCGTGCCTGGATCGCTCTTCCACCGGAGGTGGTAGGTACAGAGTCACTGTCCTCGTTTAAGCAGCGCCTAGACAAACACTTATGACAATCGACTTTCACGTGACTTTCGTTTATCTTCTGCCATTCCACTCTACCCCACTATACTTACATACCACTCATATAGCCATAACTGACTAACACTTTTTCCAGTCTTTTTCCCCAGCTTACAAGGATAAACGATGCTCACGCCAAAGCAACCGTCCGAAATTCCGTCATGCACTAGAGGACATGGTGGGAATGTGTTTTGTGCTGACACTTTTCCCTATAAAAAGCCACAAATTTTCAATAAAGGTGTATGCTATACGCGAACATGGCCCGCCATTAGCCCTATTTACCTCCCTTTTATCTCATCGTCTATGCTTTTTAGCACGCTTTGTGCGGCCCCCTGTACAAAGGAACCAGTGGTTTCTCACTAGTTATCAGCTTTTATTACCACAATAAAACGATTGACTATTAAAATGACTCACCGCTAATCGGATGTTATGAAGCTCACACGTCAATATATTTCTCTGCTACTATAAGGATGAAGAAGAATAGTATTGTTGGCCCGATTATGGTATGGCTGCGGGTGGTCAACGAGTGGAATGCGTTGCTACGAGATGGTGTGTTGTTGGAATTAGAGCTGGAGTTCAATGCATATTTGGACACATGTCAGTTTGGTATGTATGTATGATGTATGAAAGCACAGGCCTGATCCAGGCAAAGTGCCGTACAGTCAGAGACTGCGCGTGGGCTGAGATACTGTCAGGTTGCCCAGGCCTAGACAGATATGAGGGGAGAAATAGAAATAGAAATGGTAGTGAGACTCCAGCGTGTACTCGCATGCAGCTCACTACCGTTGGCCAATCAATTTAGCACGATGTTAGCCGCACAGCACAGAAATGCTGCACGATTGCACATCCGTGTCAGTTTGGTAGACAATGGTGAGCCGATCTTGATCTGACCTTTGAGACTCACTCTTCTGTTCGATCTATGGTTTCGGAGAAGTCAATGATAAAGCTCACCAGTTAATCGATTAGGCTCATTGTAGTGCGCTATAAATATAGGTTATGTTTCGCTGTCACATGACCAAAACTATATACGCAAACAGGTTTATTCAATCGAAAGCACAAGTGGTTCGCTATGGAACTTCATAAAGGTCTACAAAAGCACCAATAGACTTTTGTAAAAGGGAAAAGAGTTTTTCTGTAAATTTTGACTATTTCACAATGTACTCCCAACACCTCCCCTGTGACTTTTGGTCTAATATGAACGGTGCCTTGGATCGAATGTATGCGAGCTACTGGTTTGCGGACACGATCACTCCACATTCATGGAGTCATCATTGTTCAGTATCTGCAGCCGGATGCGGCACGGATGACCTATCTCGCCTTTCTCCTTAACTTCGATGTAGCGAGGAAAGCTTAAGCTTATCTGATGGGCACATGTATCGAACTTTTCTTGTTTTAGTGCTGCCGATCTAGAGTGTGCGGATGACATCGCACTTTCGGGAGATGACTCTCATATAGTGCAAAAAACTGGAACGCCCGGTTCCTGAAGCTTCAATTTATGATATATCATCATCATCATGAATCATAAGTGCCAGATACAGTGGTAAGCAATATGAAGCAAGAACAGCAGATAAGCAAGCGCCTGACAAAGGGTAAGCATGCAAGCGGAATATGCAAAAGCAAAACCCCAAAAAGCTGCTTCTTTTTTGTATTTTCACTGTATGCGGTTTTTTTTGTTTTTGTTCATCAGATCTACTATAAAAATAAAACACCGGATAAAAGATTAGGACACACAATAAAATCCACCGGCCCCACTGATTTGGTTTGCAGCCATATCTCGTAAGGTTTCCAGCCAACTATTAGGTGGAGCTTTTGGACACCATTCAGACATGCGAAAATATGAAAATACAGGTAAAAATGTATGATATATGATATGTACTTTGCAGCTAACAAGTGTGAACATTTCCCGGGATCTGAGCGGCACTTTTCTAAATGTAAGTCTTTGCAATGTCTAGGCCTGGGCAACCTGACAGTATCTTAGCCCACGTGCAGTTCCTGACTTTGCGACACTTTGCATGGATCAGGCTTGTACTTTCATACATACTATGTAAAACTGGTTGATAGCCCTGCTTACCGCAGCAGTTGTATCTCTGATTGTGGTTGTATCAAGGACGAGATCTCTCAACGTGTACGTAAAACGGGTATAGCGTTTGCTTGCATTCGCAGTTTGTGGTGTCGACGCGATGTTTCACTCCATACTAAAGCCGAGTGTACAACGCAGTGGTGCGTGCTACACTACATTATAGCTGCGAAACCTGGTCTATCCGCGCGGAAGATGTCCGTCGGATTTCTGGTTTTGACACCCGTTGCCTGCGTAGGATTGCTCGCATTCGGGGCAGCATCGTGTTACAAATATAGATGTCTGCAAGCAGGTGGTGGGACCAGGTGGCCACGGACTGAGAGAAATGCTGATGCTTTCTCGCTTGCGATAGTTGGAAGGCTTTTTAAGGATGCTTCCTCATCGCCGGAATCGCGGAGCCTGGTAGATGCGGGAAACGACTTGGTAGCCAGTCATAGACGTGGCACGCCATGATGAATAAACTCAGAGTAGAACTAGACTCAGTAGAACGTATTCGTTTGCCCGGGTGAGGTTCAAAAGATCCCACTCATAGTTGTTTGAAACCATATTGCTGCAAACCCAAGTCAGTAGTGCTAATGAATTTTGTTTGTCATATTTTTATATACTATGTCACTATTATATTTGATGCAAAGAAAAAATCAAAAAAATAACAAAATATCATACATTGAAAGTACAAAAAACATGCTGCTTTTGCGCATTTGCATATTCTGCCTCCAAGCGTTTGTTTCTTAAGGCTTTGTTTATCTGCTTCTCCCACGTCATGTTGCTGTGCATTTTGTCTGGTTCCAGACCTGTGCACGCATAAGATAAATTCGAATGTATCCCAGTGCCATTTTGATTAGAAAGAAGTTTCGCTGATGATGTCATCTAGTTTGGTGACGAACTGTCCGCAATCAACCAGCTCAGGAACAAATATGAACTACAATCCTGTAACTTAGCTAGAAATATTCAATACTATTTCCAACACCATATGAATGTGCTAAGCATTGTGGAAAAATAGACCAACGACAAATATAAAGTATTTGAACGGATCCCCTGTCAGTGATTTCACGCGGAACCTTTTCGCAACCGCCTTGGACAAGTTGACATTATTGTTGCGAAGATTAAACTGCGAAGTTCGGTCGACAATTATTTAACGCAGCTGAGCTACCGATCCTGAATGGTGAGATCTGTTGCTTTGCGAGATAATATTTGTGAAGTGTTCATGTTCAACAGTGCCATGCTCAGTGGTTCGCATTTCATTACCATACGCGATACAGCCACCTTACCGTTAAACTCTGAATAGGCTAGTGTATTCGAGGCCACAGTGATCGATCAATCAGTCATACACTCCAACTAATTTTTGCAAATCCCATGTCGCAAAGTTGATGCACCAGTGCTATTACAAACCATGTTATCCCAGGTGTTTAATGATGGCATCGCCGGTGCTGTCTTTTGACTGGAACGATCTCCACCAGCACAGCCCACCGCGACCACGGAAATTTGTGTTAAACTCTTATGACCAATCTAAGACTCGTTTGGGGCTGGTGCTCAAGATAAGAAAATGTTGTACGGAGAATAGAAATCAGCTACTCAGAAACTTCATGTACGACCGAAGTCTGAAGAAAATGACCGCCCGCTCTCTATACAAAATAAAACGCCTTTCCAGTGGAAGCTTGTGTACAT
>JACCGJ010017761.1:0-14770 GCA_013407085.1 Atriophallophorus winterbourni
CGCAAGTGATCAGGGATCACTTTGGTAATAATGAGCGCTAACGATATCTCTGAGCTTTTTCAGCATACTATTGGTAACCGGTTGTTCGAAAGTCTCGAGGAATTGAACCACATGCTGGCAGAATTCACTCGAGTTTCCGGGACCCACTATTCCAAACGATCTTCGAAAAGAAATTCAGCGGGCGAGCTGACATTCATGAAATATGAGTGTCAACGAAAAGGATCCGTACAGAGGCCTACACTTGGAATTCGTCGTCGAACTTCCACCGCAACCAATTGCGAAGCTTTTTTCAACATTGGTCGCCATGGCGTGCAATTCCGGATTACTACTAGTAACATGGTCCATAACCATGAATTAGTAACTGGTGAAGCCGGATCGTGGCACTCCCGAAACAGACGACTCACTCCTTCGGAACTGCATGCCATTCAGCCGTTGCTTGAAAGCGGGGCCCCGTCGTACAATATTCGGTATTATATGAAGGCTTGGTTCTAGAAGAATCTTACTGGCTGCGATGTTGTGAATATGCGTCGTCGAGTTCTGGCAGGACGAAACAATCCCGGTAATGGTTGTTGAAATGCAATTAAAATGAAATATTAATTAGTGAATATACTTATAATAATCCATTTTTCATAGCCTATATTCGTCGCATGGAAGCTGAACTGAACGTCGATGGAAAGACAAGGGTACTGCTGGACGAAACAGACAGGATGACGCATTTCGTGTTCTGTACAAAGGAGATGCTAAGTTTGTTTAATCGTTTTTCCGATTTTATTCTCATCGATGGTACCTTCCGTACCAATCGTGAGAAATATTTTCTTTATCAATTGATGATCGTGGATGGCTGCCGGAAGAGTCTTCCTGTAGCAATAGGTTTTCTGTGGCGAGAGACAGCAGAGGATATCCGGACGTTCTTACTTACCTTTGTTGAATTCGTCGGTGATAGGGACGCCGTTCGTATTATTATGTCCGATGGAGCCCCTGGGATAGCGAATGCAGTTGAAGACGTTTTTCCCAACGCTTCACATTTGCTTTGCCGAGTGCACATTATTCGGAATGTCACTCGTCGTAACCCCCAGAGGGAAGCTCTTAAATGGGTGTACGTAGCAATTAGTACCAGGAGTGTATGGCGATACGCCTTTGCGTTAATCAATGTGCAAAGAGCGGATCCCGTGTTCTTTTCATACTTCAAAGGGCAATACTGTGGCAGCTCCCGTAAGTGGGCAAATGCTCGCCGTCCTAAGGTATCTACTTACGGTATTGGAAACACAAACATGGTAGAGGCGATGCACAAATGTTTAAAAATGAATCGCCTTAGTGGTAGGATCGCTATATGGGAGGCCATTCGGATATCCCAAATCGGTGTTGGGTATCTTATCTGGCACCGACAACGCTAAATTTATTCGAATAGCATGAGGCGGGTTCGCGTCCCCAACCACTCTGAATTAGATTCCCTGTGCGATCTTCTTATGCCATACGCCGTAGACCTCATATCCGCAAACGTAACTGCTTCAACAGTTACTATAGTAGGCTCAACGGAAATTATGGTTCTTGTTAGGGACTCGCGGGTTTGGGAGGTGTGCTGCTTAAACTGGAAGTGCACATGTACATTTTTCGTTGATCAATGTTTGCCATGTAGGCACGTGCTTGCTGCGGCAATATTGAAAAACTTTGATGTGTCGTCACTCCCGCTTTCCAAGCGCTGGTTAAGGAGTACTAATGACGTAATGCCAGTAGAATTTTCTTCTGCAAACGTTCTTAGGCGAACTAATCGCGTGTTCTCATCGGGTCAATCTTACGCAGAAGAATTAATAAATCGTTTGCGCCGCGAATTAGAGCCACCATACGTCAATCTGTTCCTGCGTTGCTTCAATAACTTCTTAAATACGACTGGTCCTTGTCCAATGCCTCCGTACAATTTAACATTAGACCTTGACAATATGCCACTCGAGTCCCTACGTTATGACACTCTTCCAGTGGAAACATTATTGAATATAGAGCCCAGCGACGTCAACCGTCAGATATCGTCTCCGGTAGCCAGTTACGACGAAGAAGCAACGATTCCCGCTGTGGAAGGCAACGTTGTTCGGGTATTAGGCGTTCACGATGGCCGGATCAACGAGCGTGGACGGGCAGCTTCTTCTCACAACCCAATCCCATCCACCTCTCGACTACCTCCAGTAGATCTGGATGAGTTCTTAGGCCACGATCAAGTATGTGGTCAGTGTGGTTCTGATGAACCACAGGAATTTGCTGGAAAAACAATAGAATGGGAGCAATGCCCTTATTGTAACCAATGGTATCATCTCCACTGTTTAATTACCCCCCCCCATTTGTGACTGATAAGTGGTGCTTCGATTGCATGCAAAAATTTGAATGAATTTTTAATATAATTTTACACAGTTAACTATGATCTAATCTATTTATGATGAGTTTTAGTGTCCAGTAATTAGCGATGGGATTCGAACTCGTTGTCTGCGTTTCTGGAATCGTTCGAAAATGTGATTCGTGATCACTATCCACGTGTAAGTTCGAAATATTTTTTCGTTATCATGATGACGTGTTTGGTTTTGTACCAGTCAATGGGCTGGCATTATAACCACGAAAATGTGATCCAATCTATTTAAACCGCTGATGCAAACCCGCAAACGTAATCAACTTAGCATTGATCACGCAGTCAAAACACATGAAGAGTGTTTATATTTTTGTTTGAAGTTGATACAACGTTTTTATAAGAAATTGTGGCCTTAAGTTAATGCATTTCATTCGGAGTGAAAAGGTTGGGTCATAGTGTGTCGGGCTATAGTGTTCACCAGTTAACATCACCAACACGCTCGCTTGAACGCGGGAACTCTCAAACTGGTAGCCACTTAATTAAACTCTTTATCTTATTCGTTCCGCCATACGCCATCGCAATCCCCAACGAACCAATCGAGAGGAGAACCGATAACGGTGAAAATTATCAATCGCAACTATCCATGCAACAGTGAAACAACTCAGTGATAACGTGAGTATTTTCTTTAGTGTTATTTCGTAACACTCACGAAAGATAACCCGATCTGTTTTACAGGTATTCACATTTCGGGTCACTGGCTACATCGGAATATCAATTTGAAAGTAAAACAAAACTGAGAAAACTGATAAATGTTGTTGATTTAATCTCTAAATATATGTTTCCTTTTATCAAACAGTCTTTTTATAACTGTTATTCAATAGGATTTTGTTATGTGACAGGATAAATAAGCTTTAAAGGTGGGTACATAGTTGAAATTCGGTTACCATGCTTTGTGAGAAAGAGAGCAATGCTAGACGTTTGTCCAATATAAACATCCGAATTTTATCTTTTAGATTTTGTTGGTTGATTATGTACCTTAACAATCTAGAAGGATGAGATGATGGTCAGCTCTGACGTAAGCTCCTTGTTTCCAAACGTGGGCAATACAAGCGTTTCAGAATTAGCGAGGAAGTCACTCAATTTCGATATGACCTTGAAGGATCGGTGTAGCAAGTTGTGTACATAGGAACCACTTCTTTGTTTAAAAGACAGCTATACAAGCCAAACGATGGTTTAGCGTACCACTTATCAACTGAAATAAAGCTCGCTGAATCTCAACTTACCGTCTCCACCTGCTGACACCAAACAAACGGAAACAAGCTTCACAGTGTATCCAGTACAATCAACATTTATCCGGATTTAATTTCACGATAAGATTCTTTCATTTTTCATGCAAGATTATCGTTGAATTCTTTCCAAATACACTAGTATACAAAATGATTTATCTACAGTTATAATATAACACATTCCGTTAATACGCTATATGCGTCTCAGTGGTCGTAAAACGTTATCCACTTTCATGAAAATAGTTTACTTTTCCTACAAGATTCATATGCGTTGATTTGTTGTTGCTCCTACGTTTGATTTAGATATGACCTTAAATAAAAGTACAGACTACGGTATACTACCAGCCGAGAGGCTAAGCTTGTTGCAAACCATTGAGGTCAACAAGGGAATGTTCCGGCTCGGTTTGAAAATACGGTGGACAGTAAGGCTAAACGCGTTGCCAACCCTTGAGGTCAACATGGGAGGGTTCCGAAGCGAACACACTGGCCGACAGAAAGTTGTTATTCTGAATGTAACCTGATCTAAACTGACCGTCAACTTGATACGTTGAGGTCAACATGGAAATGTTCCGTAGTGGACAAAATGGTCGAGAAAACTTGAATTTGTTTTTCGGAATGAAACTTGCTCTAAGCAGACCGTAAAATACATACATAAAATGAATATCAAAGATATACGGATAACAGACGTATCACTGTTTCGTTTCAACTAAATTACATTTGCATAGTTTGTAGTTGTATGTAATGAATTGTATTGAATGGAATTAAAATAACCCGATAACAAGATAATATAACTTCAGGATCCTCAGTCGTGCATCTATCTATCTATCTATCTATCTATCTATCTATCTATCTATCTATCTATCTATCTATCTATCTATCTATCTATCTATCTATCTATCTATCTATCTGTCTATCTATCTATCTAGCTATCCATCTATCTATCTATCTATCTATCTATCTATCTATCTATCTATCTATCTATCTATCTATCTATCTATCTATCTATCTATCTATCTATCTATCTATCTATCTATCTATCTATCTATCTATCTATCTATCTATCTATCTATCATTCTATCTATCTATCATTCTATCTATCTATCTATCTATCTATCTATCTATCTATCTATCTATCTTTCTATCTATCTATCTATCTATCTATCTATCTATCTATCTATCTATCTATCTATCTTTTTATCTATCTATCTATCTATCTGTCTAGCTATCTATCTATCTATCTATCTATCTATATCTATCTATCTATCTATCTATCTATCTATCTATCTATCTATCTATCTATCTGTATGTCTAACTCTCTATCTATATATCTATCTATCTATCTATCTATCTATCTATCTATCTATCTATCTATCTATCTATCTATCGCGAGGCTATTAGCTGGCGTGGCCGTAGCTGGATGGGCTCACAAATTCTCTGCAATTCAAACATCTAGACCGCAGTACATACAGACCAGACATTTATCTGTTGCGCTGCAAACGAAAGCTAAAAGGAACTTCGAATGCAGACTTGCTAAAAAGCAAAGAATAACTTGAAAGCTTTTTATGGCTATGTTCAGCACAAACGATCTTTAAGAAAGAAATATGTAGGTTAGTGCTGGATGATGGCAACACGGCTTGGACTGAACAGGAAAAAGCCAATGCACTAAAGAGACGGCGGCTAAGAGGCGACATAATAGAAGCCTTCAAGATTCTAGAGGGTCTTACGGGTGATAATATTACTGAAACCCTAAACTTTCCCCTAAAGTAGTCACAAGGGGTAATTCTATTAAACTTCTTAAGAATAGCCCAGGTTACAGGCACTGTGATTAACGTTGCATCAACTAGGCTAGTAATTTCACAAATCACACATTGTTCACGCATATTGTTGCATTGATTTCGATGCCGTAAATCACCGCCTTCTAGAGATTAAGCTTGCAGCCAAAGGCATACGGGGTAGTCTACTTGCTTGGATAAAGGCCTTCTTCACAGGTAGGACATTCCGAGTGAGAGTAGGATCTACGCTGTCGAATCAAACCGACGTGATCAGTGGTGTACCCCAAGGTTCGATAATTGGTCCTCTTCTATTCCTGATTTTCATCGATGACTTGTCCTCTGAATTGAAGTGCCTATACTTCATTTTCGCGGATGATGTGAAATTCATCGGATCAACGGATGGAGATACCTTGATGCACGACCTTGAGCGAGTCATAAACTGGTCATACCAGTGGGATCTCCCACTGAACCTAAAGTAAACTATACATATTTACCCTATCAGTAGGCAAACAAACCCCGTTTTACTACCTTGGTTATTTGTAACTCACATAATATTTTGTGGTTTTTGTAAAGCTATGTGCTTTTTAGACCATTAAATGGAATTGAATGTTTAACATTGGGAATAGAGTTTATGTACGGAATATACGATACAATATGGAGCATTGGTTATCAGGAACAATAGTCAGGAATGTTAGAAAAGTTATAAACAAAGTATAAGTTGGTAACCTAATATGGACACGCCATATCAATCATTTAAACAGCAGTATCATTAATTTTAATTGATTCAATTTTATTGATTGTTATTAAAACACTCGCCACATATGGCCAGGTGTATACCTTATTACTAAACCAAAGTCGGAATTCAAAATTCTCTAGTTACGAACATTTTAGCCTCACAACTGTCGTGAGTGATAACGCGACCGACGTCTCTGGTTCACCTGTTAATCAGTGGCTACATTCGCTTGGTTACAAGCATATGTTTACTACACCCAGTCATGGATTAGTCGGAACAATAATAGGTACGCTAGAACGTTCAATTCCATATTGGTCCACAACTACATTTATTGAACTTTTTTGTTTATGGACAATTTCTTGCGTCAAATTGATAATAGTTAATCATAAATAGGATCTATATGTGTAAGCAGTTAACTCTCAATGAAAGTCAACATTATAAAAAACGATCGTTTCACAGGAATCACATATGCGTAGTTGTGATTTGTCTAACACGATTTAACTATTATTTCAATGCACTCGATACTTACTTATCAACGGCTGTTAGCTCTGTATTCTCCTTTTTAAACTTATATATCATGATATTTCACAGATAGATTAAGTATAGCATATTGCGTTATTAGACCGTACAACAAAATAGATACTCGTGCATATAATTTACTAATCCTGCCATTCAAACGAGCTTTGCTATAGACAACCCGAATTTTTAGTTTAACTTTCTTGGCGATCAGGCCTGTCTACTTTTGATTTGTAAGTAATCGCACAAAATAAATTTGTTTTTTCTAATATACACAAACCATAAAAACTTTAGCGTTCGTTCATTGACATCTGATTGGTCGGTTATTTCATTGGCTAAACTTATTCTGAATGATTTTGTGACAATTTCGTCAGCTTGGATTGGTCAGTTATTTGATTGGCTAAAATTATTCATTCACACAAACTACACCGTTTGTGTAAATACTCTTAGCCCGTATTAATTACAGTTACGGGAATAAGGATATTGTCACAAACGTTGTGAACTCTGATTGGTTGATTATTTGATTGGCTAAAATTATTCTCAATAACGTTCTGACATCTGATTGGTCGGTTATTTGATTGGCTAAAATTATTCATTCTGGGTCAAATAAAACTCCTCGCAAGTGATCCCTGATCACTTTGGTAATAATGAGCGCTAACGATATCACTGAGCTTTTTCAGCATACTATTGGTAACCGGTTGTTCGAAAGTCTCGAGGAATTGAACCACATGCTGGCAGAATTCACTCCAGTTTCCGGTACCCAGTCGTCTTCATATTACTGATCTTGATTCTCTTATCCTTTCTGGTAAACCCTATTGCTCCGAATCATATCAAACGAACAATACGAGGGAAAAAATCATACAGCTGAAAAATTATAATTGTTAGCGGAAACGCAACACGAACCCGCAACGGAATACGTAAGCTTTTATTTACATTATCTCTTATTCATATTCTATTATAAAGTTAGTATATTAATAGAATATTACGTTAAGCATACCTTTGCAGGTACATTATAAACCTAAATGCTATACATATCTTTTCTTCAGGTGTTGTCATCTCCTGCCTTTGGCTACATCGCGATATCAATTTGAGAGTAGAAGAATACGACGAATACAATTATCACTGAAACAAAACTTGCTGTTCAACAAATTTCAAAATATAGATTTTATTTCCCATCCATTGTCTTTCTTAAGCTATGGCAGTAAATTAAACAGGGCCATATTTTATAGTGCGATCAAATGCGAGAAAAATGTGTTACGTGTTGAGACGAATGGAATGTTGCTCTCTTATGTGATTGTGCATCATGGAAAACATTCCATTAGTGAAGCTGCATGGAATTTAGTAAGCTTTTTGAACTATCATGTAGCTTGTGACTCATAAATATTTCTGCATGAGATTGTGTGTTGAGTAACCGCTCATGATCTGTGAGATAGACCATTAATTTCCACGTAGCTTCCCTCCCACTACATGTGGTAGAGCGTTTAGTTTCATTCGCGCTCTATAGTCTGCTAGCCTGTACAAGGTGCGCAATTTCGTCCAATCAGATTGCGAGTTTGCGCGAAAGCGTCACCCCTCAATCGCTTGAATCAAAAGACATTCTCAATCCGCGAGATTACAGTGTATTCTTCGGTTGAATGAAATAGGAAAGCATTGCATTATTTTCATGTAAACCTTTATTCAGACTATTGATCACAATCATCAAACGACTATTTCCTTATAACTTAATCTAGAAGGGATGGGGATGTGAGCACCATAATACGTTAGTCTTTTATATGCGCCTCGAGCTCTTGGCCAGGAATCAAATTGTGATTCTTTATTTGAACATCGCTTTTCTGTGTAAGAACCCTATATAACAGTGGCATACAAGTTTAACTTTGTTTACCTCTTTTCCACTATTTCGAGGTATGGTGTTTTCATCATTGTATATTTTATTACAATAACCCTGCATATTTCATTATTGTTTTGTTTTAATGATACATAAGAATAAGTACACAATTCTTAATATACGATTCACGCCGCGCTCGTGTTCTTCTTTGGGACAAGTTTATCGCGTGTGACTGCCTGGGATTTGTATGCTGTTATTCGTTGCGAACTGTGTTCCGGTTTATTGCGTTCAATAATCAGAGACGTACTTTGTTAGTGGTGAAATCTCCGTTGGATCAACCGCATCAAATTGGTGAGCCCCGAACATTTTTCTTTTTGAAATTTTCGTTCGTACCATATACTCCCATTTATTTTGTTTTTGCTGTCATATCTATTTTTCATTTACTAAATGGATCTTAAATCAGCATTTTCTGATCCGCCATCTAAGGATATTTCTACAGACGTTATGACAAACTTTAGTCTTCCATCTTTTGGTATGAACGATCCTCGCCTCTGGTTCGCGCAAATTGAAGCCTTATTCGAGTCTCACAAAGTAAAAACTCAACGTGCTCAGTACAACCGTGTGGTTGGTATGTTGCCCCCTTCAGTCGCAAAAGAGGTTGCCGATTTAATTTACAATCGCCCTGCCGATAACCCGTATGATGCCATCAAGTATGCTATTATTTCACGTACATCTTCAACCGACGAGCAAAACCTCCGAAAGCTTTTGTCAGGTATAGAAATGGGTGATCACACTCCTTCACAACACTTACGACATATGCTGCAGTTACAAGGAGACAAGCCTGTTGACGACAAAATTATCCGCGAATTGTGGCAACAAAGTTTATCAGCAGACGTCCGTAAAGTGCTAGCCATTATGGATAAGAATACTAGTTTGCAACGACCGGCACGCATAGCGGATGGAGTACATGATATATCGCATGGTAGTACGTTATCTCATGTCCGACTTACCACTGACGCGCATACAAGCATCCCTGTCCAGAATGATTTTGAAGAGTTAAAATCGATGTTCCATTCCTTGTCATTGCAAGTACAGAACATCGCACGATCACGTAGTTCTTCTCAAAATCGTCATTCGCAACAGCCCAAGAACCGATCGTCGAGTCGTTCTAACGGTTCAAGTTTATGTTACTATCATCGTCGTTTCGGTGCAAAAGCCCTGCATTGCACGTCACCTTCCACATATAATTCAAATATGTCCAATCAGGGAAACCACGAAGCCAGACAGTAGACACGGCATCTCTGTCTGGCTCCCCTCAAAGCCGTCTTTTCTACGTTAACGACCGGGCCACTAAAATGCGATTCCTCATCGACACTGGTGCTGAGATTAGCGTTATCCCACCATCCACTAAGGAACGCAAGAGCCCTTCGTCAATAACGTTGCAGGCGGCAAACGGCACGAAAATTTCCACTTTCGGTCAGAGATCACTTTCTGTCGAATTGGGTCTACGACGCGACTTTCAATGGATTTTCACGCTGGCTGATGTCTAAGTACCGATTCTGGGAGCAGATTTCCTCTCACATTTTGATCTTTCAGTCAATATAGCTAAACGAAAGCTTATTGATAATTTGACAAAGATTAACTCCTTTGGTAATTCCTGCGATTCCCCTATTCAAACCATTCGTGTACTCACCCCTGACATCCCATCTGCGTTCAGTGACTTACTGAAAGAATTTTCGGAAGTTTTCAAACCCTGTACACAAGCTGCGGTCGTTAAACATAACGTTAAACACCACATTGTGACCCGTGGTCCTCCAGTGTTTAGCAAGCCCCGTCGTTTGGCTCCAAACAAGTTCGATGTAGCGAAACGTGAGTTTGAACATATGCTCGAACTGGGAATTATCCGGCCATCCAAATCGCCTTGGGCAAGCCCCCTTCACATGGTGGAGAAAAATAAATCTGATGCTTGGCGACCATGCGGTGATTACCGTTCCCTTAACAGAGTTACTGTTCCCGATCGTTACCCCATTCCCCATATTCATGACTTTACACTTTCATTACACGGAAAGACAGTGTTTTCTAAACTAGATTTGGTGCGTGCTTATCACCAGATACCTGTCGCCGACGAAGATATCCCTAAAACAGCTATTACCACAACCTTTGGTCTTTTCGAATTTTTAAAAATGCCCTGTGGTTTACGCAATGCTGCTCAAACCTTACAGAGATTCATAGACCAAGTTTTCCAGGGATTATCTTTTGTGCATGTCTACATTGATGACGTCCTGATCGCCAGTTCTTCTCAACAGGAACACGCAGAACATCTGCAGAACATCAGCGACTTTCACAATTTGGCGTTGTGGTTAATCCGGATAAATGCCTTTTTGCTGTCGCTTCCCTAAAAAATCTTAGGACATCATATAGATCAAAACGGAATTCGCCCTGTGCCTAATAAAATTTCGTCCATCAATGATTATCCATGTTCCACCTCGCTTCGACAGTTACGTCGATTCCTCGGGTTAGTTAATTATTACAGAAGATTCATTCCAAACTGTGCTAACATCGCTCAACCGATGACTGATTTGTTACGCGGAACGAAACGACAATTTAAAATGAATGCAGATGCTGCTGAATCGTTTCAGCGATTGAAATCTGCACTGAAAGAAGCATCTACGTTATCCTACATGTCCAGGAATTCCAACGCTTCAGTTTCACTTGCCACCGATGCATCACAAGCAGCAGTCTGCGCTGTCGTGCAGCAAAGTATTGACGGTGTTATTAAACCGCTTGCATTCTTTTCTCGTCGTCTACAACCCGCCCAAACCCGCTATAGTACATTTGGTCGCGAATTGTTAGCTATATATTATGCTGTTCGTCATTTTAGACATTTGCTCGAAGGTCGCGATTTCATTGTTTGGACCGACCACAAACCTCTCACTTTTGCGTTGTCCGCCACAGCTGATAGATATTCACCACGTGAGATACGTCACCTTGACTATATTTCTCAATTTACGAGTGACATTCGCTATCTATCTGCTTCGTCGAACACAGTTGCCGATGCATTTTCTCGCATGCAACTCACAGCACTCAGTCGATCGAACTTCGATCTCACGCAGCTAGCAGAGGCTCAGCAACATGACAGTGACATGCAGCACTACCAATCTTCGTCATCTCTCCGAGTCCAACGTATTCCCATTCCCAACGCCAGTTTGACTGTTTTGTGTGATTTTTCCAACGAACATCCCAGTCCTTTAGTACCGAAATTACTTAGGAAATCCATTTTTGAACATTTTCATTCCCTTTCTCATCCCGGCATTCGTGTTACTCGTAAGTTGATCACTGATCGATTTGTTTGGCCGAACATGCACGCGGATATTCAAAATTGGACAAAAGCCTGTCTCCAATGCCAACGCAGTAAAGTTCAACGCCATACTCTTAGTGCTCCAGGATCTTTTCCTCCACCAAGCCAACGTTTTCAGCACGTTCATCTCGACATTGTCGGTCCTCTGGCTATCTCTAATGGTTTCACCCACATTTTAACTTGTGTTGACCGTTTCAGCCGCTGGCCTATAGCCATTCCCATTACCGGTATTACAGCTGAGACCGTAGCGAAAAACTTTCTACAATACTGGATAAGTAATTACGGTGTTCCATCTACTATTACTACTGATCGTGGATCACAGTTCCAATCTACCCTTTTTCGTGAGTTGACTATACTCCTCGGCTCTAACCACATCAAAACCACAGCCTATCATCCTTGCGCGAACGGACTTGTTGAACGGTTCCATCGACAGCTGAAAGCAGCATTGATGTCACATGGTAATACCGAAAACTGGGCAGAGAACCTGCCAGTGATCCTTCTTGGTATACGTGCTACCGTCAAAGAAGATCTCGGATGTTCTGCAGCAGAGATAGTTTACGGCACACCACTCCGTCTCCCAGGTGAATTGATCGCATCCCCTGACGTTGCAGCTGACATTACTATTCCCCACTATGTCAATCGCTTACGCTCCTTCATGCGTCAATTACGTGCCACCCCCACTCGCCCATACACCCGTAACGTTTACTTACCAAGTGATTTGCATTCATGCTCTTTTGTTTTTGTTCGAACTGATCATACGCGCAAACCCCTGCCAGCCCCATACACCGGTCCCTTCAAAGTCGTTAGCCGCTGTGAAAATACTTCGTCATCGAACGAAATGGTTCTCGAGATACTGTTGCAATTGATCGATTGAAAGCAGCTTTTATCAAACCAGTCTGTGATGAAACACCGCCCCCAGACGTTCACACCCCAAGTGGTACCCCGGATGTTGACCTTTTCCCTTCAACCCCACCCACTTCTCAGTCGACTCAATCAACCCAACCATGTAAACTCTCTCTTCCATCATCTGACTCACCCTCTCCAATTCACAAAACTCGATCAGGCCGGAGAGTCAGGTGGCCTGCAAACCTTGCAGACTACGCGGATTAACTATATTTTCGTTTCGAGCGTTTCACTCTCTTCTAACGCTCTAGGGAGGGAGTATTATGATGTTTTCATCATTGTATATTTTATTACAATAACCCTGCATATTTCATTATTGTTTTGTTTTAATGATACATAAGAATAAGTACACAATTCTTAATATACGATTCACGCCGCGCTCGTGTTCTTCTTTGGGACAAGTATATCGCGTGTGACTGCCTGGGATTTGTATGATGTTATTCGTTGCCAACTGCGTTCCGGTTTATTGCGTTCAATAATCAGAGACGTACTTTGTTAGTGGTGAAATCTGCGTTGGATCAACCGCTACAAAGGCTCACTGAACCTGATCTTACTGTCTCAACCTGATGACAGCAAACAGCGAGAAACTGGTAGTGGTGTGTAAATTCGGGGGATGTGAGCACCACAATACATTGGTCTTTTATATGCGCCTCGAGACGAATTTCTAGCTATTACAATAATTTCCCCACACAGAATATCAGTCTTAAATCGGTGACGGCCAATTGACACTGGTTTACATATCTGTATCATAATTAAAACGCTACATGAAAGGGAAAATGTTACATGAATGCGTTGACATGTTAAGTAGGTCAGACAATTGCACAGTGCATAGGCAGCGTGATGTGTAACCCAGACTTGTAAGTACTTTGGGGTAGAGAAATGCAGACAGTTTATGTGGAATGAGGGTCATTCAATGTAACGAGACAAATGCGATTCCATTGAAAAAGAGGAGATAAGAAGGTGTCATTATATGTAGCGAGACAAGTAAAATGTCGCTGTCATGGGTGAATGTGCCACAGCTCCCCTTTTTACTTCATGTGAGAAATTATTCGAATTTTTATTGAATTATTACCATCATATGGTTATTGCTAAGATTGTTGCTTTGTGTAGCACTTATCAACTGATTCAAGGCTTACTACAGCTAATCTTACCGTATCCACCTGATGACGGTAAACAGAAAGAATGTATGTATATATGAAAGCACAAGCCTGATCCAGGCAAAGTGCCGCACAGTCAGAGACTGCACGTGGTCTAAGATACTGTCAGGTTGCCCAGGTCTAGACAGACATGAGAAAGAAAATAGAAATGGTAGTAAGACTCCGACGCATTTCAGCGTGCAGCTCGCTACAGGTGACAAATCAATTTAGCACGATGTTAGCCGCACAGCACATATGTACTACACGATTGCACATCAGTGCAGAAAGAAACCAGCATTGTAGTGTAAGTTCAAGGATATGAGCAACACATTACTTTGGTCATAACGCTATAATCATGAACATAACTCACGGTTAGCTAGCCATATCACACTCAAGACAAACATAAATCGAATCTCTGTTTATTCTTTCATTTGTCTTACAAGATTATCGTCGATTTCTATTCAAATACACTAGTATACAACATGATACCTCTATAGTTATAATATAACACATTCGTTTATACGTCACAGTGGTGTTACAACCTTATCCACTTTCATGAAAATAGTTTACTTTTCCTACTAGATCAATATGCGTTGATTTGTTGTTGCTCCTACGTTTGATTTATACATGACCTCAAATAAAATTACAGACTACGGTATACTAACAGCTGAGAGGCTAAGCTTGTTGCAAACCGTTGAGGTCAACATGGGAATGTTCCGAAGCGCATGCGGATCCTGATCTTACTGTCCCTACCTGATGAGTGCAAACAGCACGAAACCGGTCGTGGGGTGTGAATGACGGAAAAGCATGCAAATGAATATTTTGTTTCATGGTTATGGGTTTAACCCCATTTAACATGTGTTGGACACATGCTTTGAACAGGGTGGGTCGTACCAGCCCATCAACAGT
>JACCGJ010017762.1:0-12154 GCA_013407085.1 Atriophallophorus winterbourni
TATAAGTCTAGCACTACACACAAAATGGCAAAAATGGAAAGAACTCACTGAAAGACCAAAGGAGCAAATGTCCAAATAAAGATCCGTAACGTCCAACGATAGCGAAGTAATCCACACAGGAAAATCCAAGAGATGGAATCCAAGGTGCAGAAAGCGCTAAAATGTTGGAGATTCCGTTAATCACAGTTCCAGCACAGAGTGGCGCACACAGACTTCACAACCACGGAAGAAGACAGAGTCCGAGTTCGAAATTGTATTGACCGCCAAAAAGTATAATGTACATGCATTGATACAGATGAAGTCTACATGGCCAAAAAATGAATAATCATACAAGGCCAAAAGGTGTATGTACAAAATGCTAAGGTACAAGGGAAAGTAGGTCACTACAATACTCCCCCACCAGAGCGTTAGTTAGGCTTGAGAGAAGAGTAACATACGCTCGAAATGTTCATAAGGTCACGTAGTCAGCAAGGCGTTTGGGCCAATGCACATGTCTACCGGTTCGGGTTTGAACGGGGGTAGGAGGGACCGGGGAATTGGGATGAACATGGGTGGAGGTTGGCGCATGAGGATTATCAGGGAGTTGTGCGTGAGGCGTAGTGATGCTTGGCGGAGATTGCGGCTTAAGCTCGACAAAAGCGGGTTTTAAGCGATCAATAGAAACTGTGTCACGTCGACCATTCATATCCAAAACGAAGTACTTGGGTTTACGCTCGATAACTCTGTGAGGTCCGTGATAGGATGACTGAAGAGGTTTACAAACAGAGTCGCGTCGCACAAAAACAAAATCACACGTATCAATATGAGGTGATTTCTGTTGGTGGATAATGCGCTGACGAGAAGGCGTAAAGTCCAACTTGGACATGAACGTGCGCAAGCGAGAAATGTAATCTGACGCCGGAGGTAGTGACTGGCAGGGCACAACGAGTTCACCGGGAAGACACAAGGCGGTACCGAAAACTAACTCTGCGGCTGAGCACTGCATGTCTTCTTTGATAGCGGAACGTATTCCAAGAAGAACAAGTGGCAAATTCTCAGTCCATTTATTAGGATCAGGCTGGCAAGCTAAAGAGGCTTTAAGCTGCCGATGGAAGCGTTCAACCAATCCGTTCGAGTTAGGGTGGTAGGCGGTGGTTCGTATGTGCTGACAGCCAAGGAGTCGCGTCAGATCTCGGAACAAAGTCGATTGAAACTGAGCGCCACGGTCGGTTGTGATGACAGATGGTGTGCCAAAATTGGCAATCCAATGTTCGACGAAGGCGCGTGCTACAGTCTCTGAACATGTGTCTTTGATCGGAACAGCAATCGGCCATCGAGTAAAGCGATCAATCGCCGTTAGGATGAATGAATATCCGTTCGACGATGGCATAGGACCGACGAGATCAAGATGCACATGAGAGAATCGACAGTTGGGATGCCTAAATGGAACGTAAGGTGTGAAGGTATGTCGAGATATCTTGTTCTTTTGACAAGGAATGCAATGCTGGACCCAATTTCGTATATCCTTATTCATGGACGGCCAAACAAAACGATCTGCGATTAGCCTCACGGTGGCACGCTTTCCAGGATGAGACATCGAATGAAAATGATCGAAAATGGCACGTCGCAGAGAAAGAGGGACAAGAGGTCTAGGTTTCCCTGTCGAGATATCGCACGTCAACGAGGCATCGGCGTTTGGTAACTGAATTTGCTGCAGATCCAGGGATCGACACTTCGCGAGTTCGGTTTTATCAATCTCGGCTTGATGGTTAGTCAAAAGGGAGAGATCAAATGGTGTGCCTGTAGACAAAACAGAAATATCAGGTCTTGATAAAGCATCGGCAACCAAGTTCGCATCTTCTCTGGTGTAACGAATATCGGTAGAGAACTGAGAGATGTAATCTAAGTGGCGAATCTCGCGTGGCGGAAGACGATCAAGTTTAGACTGCAGGGAAAAAGTTAATGGTTTGTGATCCGTGAAGATAATGATGTCACGACCTTTCAGTAAATGACGGAAATGTCTTATGATCAAATATATCGCAAGTAATTTACGGCCAAATGTGCTGTAGCGCGTTTGTGCCGGATTAAGCTTTTGCGAGAAAAATGCCACTGGACGGAATGTGTTCTTGTGGTGTTGTTGTAAAACAGCTCCCACAGCCGAATTGGAGGCATCGGTCGTCAATGACAAAGGAAAGGTCGGTTCCGGATCAATGAATGAGAGTTCTGTGGCACTGCAAAGAGCTTTTTTGGATGCGGCAAAAGCTTCAAGTGCCTCGGACGAAAGCTGTAGTGATTTTGATTTGGAGTCGAGCAAATCGGTCAGCGGTGCAATGATCTTTGCGCAGTTTGGAATAAAGCGACGGTAAAAGTTGATCATGCCGATAAAGCGGCGCAACTGGGTTACCGTTGTTGGGACAGGAAAGTCGGAAATCGCCTGGCATTTCTCGGGAAGAGGTGTGATACCAGATCGAGTAAGGCGATGACCGAGGAAGTCCAGTGAATCTGTGCCGAAAATGCATTTACTTGGGTTGATCTTTATCCCGTAGTTAACGAAACGCTCTAAAACGAGACGGATGTGCTCGACATGCTCCTCTGGAGAGTTGCTGGCATCAAGACGTCGTCGATGTATGCGTAGGCGAACGGCAAGCCTCGCAAGACTTCGTCGATGAAACGTTGGAAGGTTTGTGCAGCGTTTCTCAGGCCAAAGGGCATCCGAGTGAATTCGTATAAGCCGAAAGGAGTTGTGACTGCCGTTTTGGGTATGTCTTCCTCGGCTACCGGGATGTGATAATAAGCACGGACGAGATCAAGCTTAGTAAGGATCGTTGTGGCACAAAGATTCAAAGAAAAATCGTGAATGTGTGGCACCGGATATCTGTCTGGGACCGTTCGATTGTTGAGAGCACGATAGTCGCCACATGGCCTCCAGTCATCTGAGGTCTTCTTGGGAACCATATGAAGTGGTGACGACCAGGAGCTGGAAGAGGGACGGATGATCCCGAGCTCTAGCATGTGATCAAATTCGGCTCTTGCGATCTTGAGTTTCGACGGGTGAAGTCGCCTAGGTCTGAAGGAGACTGGTGGTCCGCTAGTGACAATGTGATGTTTCACGGAGTGTGTCACTTTGTCTGTCGGTCTTGGGGGCTGCATGACGGATGGAAATTCATGCAGTAATAGCACTAAAAGTCGAAGTTTCTGGAGTGACAGCTTTGATGCCGGAGGAAATGGCTTTAGTAGTGATACCTGAGACCTGTAAAGAGGTTTTCGTATCTACTAATCTCCGCTGTTTTACTTCGACAGTTAGACCGAAGTGAGACAGAAAGTCGATGCCGATTATTGGGCAATTTACCTCCGCGATAAGAAACACCCAGGGAAAACTGCGTCTTAGTCCTAAGTTGAGGGTTAGCAGGCGTTGGCCGTAAGTGTTAATACGAGTGCCATTTGCCGCTTGAAGAGTGTAGGACGATGGTTTGGAGGTGCTGGATGTTGGAGGTATGACGCTAATTTCAGCGCCAGTATCGACTAGAAAACGCAGACCACTCGATTTGTCTGTAACATAGAATAGGCGACTCGGGTTTGGTAGGCCGGGAACAGTAGTCGCCGTAACTGGTTGACCCTGGATTTTGACGGTTTTTGAACACGGAGAGATGCATTTTGAGGCTTTATCACCATATCTCTTGTGGTACCAATTTACGCGCTCAGGGGTTTTCGATGGTCGAGATTTAGATTTTGAGCGAGATGGGTTGGGAGATTTTGACGAAAGAGAGTTCGCCACAAGAGTTAGTTCAGCGACTTGTTCTTTTAATTCCGAACATGGACAGGGCGAATTGATGTGTGCGGAATAAACCGTAATTTGGTCGGCTTCTTTTGCTTCGAGCATTTTGTCAGCCGCTTGAGCTAGTTCGTCTAATGATACGTAAGTAATCAAACCAGCAAGCACTTGGCAAATGTCAGCTGGGAGGTTTTTAAACCACAACTGTGTTGAAATGCTCTCCTCAATCCTTTTGTCTCCAAGTAGCTCTTTCATCTGGCGAAGAAGCTGAGATGGCTTTTTATCACCAAGAGCCATTTTGGAAAAGAGGATGTCGAGTTTTTCTTGCTCAGAAAAACCAATTCGGTCTATTAGAGCGGATTTGAGCTTTTCGTATGGCTTGACTTCAGGCATAGCATAAATAAGATCACTGACTTGTTCAGCTACGTCGAGAGGCAGCAGGGTCACCACATGAGAATACATAATAGATTCATCGGTGATGCCGTATATACGAAAAATAGCTTCAATTTGGCCGAACCAAAGAGGGAGATTAGAAACGACTAAAGCCGGTAATGTGCATGGAATATGTTGTGATTGTAGGATTGTGGAAACTTTATTTATGGAAAAATCGCTCATGGTGGGGTGTTAAGTGAGTATTCCAAAATATAAGCCAAAAAATTTACAAATACGACTTTATCGTACACGAAAAAAATGCAGTGTCAGGAGTAGACGGGCTCACCAATTATGTAGTGGACCAAAAATATAAGTCTAGCACTACACACAAAATGGCAAAAATGGAAAGAACTCACTAAAATACCAAAGGAGCTAATGTCCAATGAAAGATCCGTAACGTCCAACGATAGCGAAGTAATCCACACAGGAAAATCCAAGAGATGGAATCCAAGGTGCAGAATGCGCTAAAATGTTGGAGAATCCGTTAATCACAGTTCCAGCACAGAGTGGCGCACACAGACTTCGTAACCAGGGAAGAAGACAAAGTCCGAGTTCGAAATTGTATTGACCGCCAAAAGGTATAATGTACATGCATTGATACAGATGAAGTGTACATGGCCTAAAAAATGAATAATCATACAAGGCCAAAAGGTGTATGTACAAAATGCTAAGGTACAAGGGAAAGTAGGTCACTACAGTAGCACGAATACCTGGTCTGGAAAGCGAATGAAAGTGTTCAAAATGGACTTTCTCAGTAAATTTGGTACTAAATGACGGAGATGGTTGGTGTAAAAACCACATAATAAAGTCAAACTTGAATTGGGGATGGGGATAGGTTTAACTCTAAGGGAAGAGGTAGGGTGATATTGCTGTAAGTCACTGTCATGTTGCTGGGCCGCTGCTAAATGCTTAAGATCGAAATTCGATCGACTGATTGCGGTGAGTTGCATGCAAGAAAATGCATCTGCAGCTGTGTTTCATGAAGCAGACAGATAACGTATATCATTCGTAAATTGCGAAATATAGTCAAGTTGACGTATCTCACGGGGTAAATATCTATCAGCTTCAGCAGACAGGGCAAACGCCAGGGGCTTGTGATCAGTCCAAACAGTGAAATTGCGGCCTTCGAGCAAATGGCGAAAATGGCGAACAGCAAAATATATACCTAACAATTCACGACCAAATGTGCTGTAACGTGTCTGAGCGGGTTAGAGACGACGGGAATAGAATGCAAGCGGTTTGACAACACCGTCAATACTTTGCTGAAGAACAGCACTGACTGCCGCTTGGGATGCATCAGTGGCAAGCGGAAGTGAAGCATGAGGATTCTTAGACATGTAGAATAATGAAGATGCTTCATTCAATGCGGTCTTCAAACTTTGAAACGATTCGACAGCATCAGCATTCATTTTAAATTGTCGCTCATTTCCGCGTAACAAATCAGTCATTGGTTGAGATATGTTAGCACAATCGGGAATGAATCTTCGGTTAGTTAATTGGGTAAACCCAAGAAATCGACGTTAATTGGAAGAGATTGGGACCTAATAATAATTTATATTCTTGGATATCCAAGGCATGCAATACATGATCAGTTTATCAATTTTGAACAGCAAAGGAAAATAGTACAGTGCAAGTGACCGAAGTGAGCGGGATTTTTAAACATTTTTTTCCGTTCAATAAGGGAAATTAATATACAGTAGGTAAGAAAAAGAAAAAAAATTATCAATGTCTAATAGAAATAAAAATTCATTTAAATTATGTCAAGATTTACGAATGGCAAGGAAGAAACAAATGGAGAACAGAAACGAAAGGTAATTATGGAAAAGTGGTGCGAATTGTAATAATGTTGTCATGAAAAATTGATAAATAAATTATATATGAATAAGTTCATGTTTTTACGGGAAGTTTGAATGAGAAAATTGAAAAGGGAACGTGAATCCATCGGAATAAGAAAATCTAAGAAATTGTGGGGGGTGAGAGAGGGTGTGGCTAATAGCAGGGAGGAGGCAGTAAGGTGCTGTGCTCCAATACACTTGAAGAATTGTCGACCAATCGAACCAAAACGTGTTCACCAGCCGGATTTTCGTTATCTGCAGGAGAATGAATCGCATACGGAACAAATCTCGGGCGGATAGATTTCGAGCCAATTACAGTGATGGTTCGTTATTCGAAGACACTGGAATATAATGAAAGATTTTCTCTTCACCAGCACGGTGAGAGGTCATCAAAGTAAAATAGTACATCATTTAAGAAATAAGAATGTACATTTAAAAAATAATGTTTTTTTATAGTTTTTTTATACGTTTTTTTCCAGGTTTTTGGTAGATTTTTTAATATTTTGCACGTTAAGATAAAAAATGAGACATTTCTATGCCTTGTGAGAAATAAAAGACAGTTATATACATAATGGTGTATAGAAAATGTTATCGAAGGCAATGTTAAGATTAATTTGTGTAAAAGCATTTCTAGGGTCCGGTAACCTGACATTTGAATGGCCAGTTATCCAGAGAATACTATCTGACCTCATGATATACTAATATATGCAGATATATAAGCAGATAACGGTTAAGGATATGGTTATATGGTAAAAATGATTATAAAACGCACGGTTACGATGAAGATGTGTAACAAGATATCTAAGGGTCCGGTAACATGACACTTGAATGGCCAGTTATCCAGAGAACATCATAAGACATCATGATATACTAATAGGTGGAGAAAGATGTGGAATTAAAAACCTGGGATCCCATGAGAGTATATGATATCTAGAGAAGAGTTTATCTTAAGGATTTGCGATAGTGAGTGAACGGTAAGAGTTTCTACAAGAGTTTTAAATTTTCCTGTAGATGTGCATATACGGAAAAGAAGAGGATAGTCGTTAATGGAGGAGAGTTTATCAGGCAAGGGGCGAATGCCGTTTTGATCGACATGATATCCTGAAATTTCAAAAGCAGCGACACCAAACGGGCATTTATCCGGGTTTATTACCACGCCAAACTGGGAAAGACGCTGAAATATCGAACGCAGATGTACTGCATGTTCCACTTCAGACGAACTAGCAATGAGGACGTCATCAATGTATACATGAACAAAAGATAATCCTTGGAAAACTTGATCCATGAATCTCTGGAAGGTTTGAGCAGCGTTGCGTAAACTAGAGGGTATTTTTAGAAATTCATCAAGACCAAAAGGTGTAGTAATGGCTGTTTTCGGGATATCTTCTTCGGCGACAGGTATCTTGTGGTAAGCACGCACCAGCTCAAGTTTAGAAAACACAGTTTTTCATGCAAAGAAAGTGCGAGGTCGTGTATGTGGGGCATAGTCTAACAGTAATCTCAACGTAGACGCCAGGCGTCAGCTTCATTTTTCTCAACTATGTGAAAGGGGCTTGCCCAGGGTGATTTGGATGGCCGAGTGATTCCAAGTTCAAGCATGTGTTCAAACTCACGCTTTGCGACATCGAACTTGTTCGGAGCCAAACGACGGGGTCTATTAAACACTGGAGGACCACGGATCAGAATGTGGTGTTTGACATCATGTTTAACAGTAGTAGATTGCAAAACCGGCCTAAAAACTACAGAAAATTCTGTCAGTAGGTCACTGAACGCTGATGGGATGTCAGGGTAAGTACTCGAATGAATTGGATGGGGGAATCACATAAGTTCCCAAACGAATTAATCTTTGTTAATTGTCCACAACTATGTTTAGCTATATTGATCTTGAAGAATCCAAAATGAGAAAGGAAATTTGCACCTTGGCGAGTGTGAAAATCCATCGAAAGTTACGTCTGAGACCTATTTCGACAGAAAGTGATCTCTGACCAAAAGTAGAAATTTTCGTGCCGTTTGCCGCCTGTAACGTCAACGAAGACTGCTTCTTGCGTTCCATATTGGATGGTAGGATGTTGCTAATTTCGGCACCCGTGTCGATGAGGAATCGCATTTTAGTGGCCCTGTCGGTAACGTAGAAAAGATGGCTTTGAAGGGTGCCAGACAGAGCTGCCGTGTCTACTGCCTGGCTTCGCGGTTTCCCTGCTTGGACAAATTTGAGTCGTAAGTGCAAGGTGGCGTGCAATGCAGGGCTTTTGCAAAGACGCGATCCGTTAGAACGACTAATGGATCGTTTCTTGGGCTGACGAGGAGAGCAACTACGGGATCGTGCAATGTTTGTACTTGCAGTGACAAGTTATGGAACATCAATTTCAACTCTTCAAAATCACTTGGATTCTGTGTACTAGGATTTTTGTCACTCGTGTGCCTGACGAGAGACAATGTAACGCTGTGCGAGATATCGTGAACCTCGTCTGCAATGCGTGGCAAGTGTTGGAGACTGATGTGCTTGTCAATAATAGCTAGGACTTTGCGGACGTCGGCTGAAGACTCTGTTCCATAATTCACGAATGATTTTGTCATCAACAGGCTTGTCTCCTCGTAATTGAAGCATGAGACGCAGGTGTTGTGACGGAGTGTGATCACCTATTTCTCAGCCGGACAAACGTTTCGGTATGTTTTGCTCGTCAGAAGAAGTACGTGAGATAATGGCATGTGTAAGTGCATTTTACGGATTATCAGCAGGGCATGTGTAAATGAAATAAGCAACCTCCTTTGCGACTGACGTTGACAACATCTTAACTACACGATTATACTGACCTCATTGAGTTTTCACGCGATAAGACTCGAATAATGCTTCGATTTGTGCGAACCAGAGGCGAGAGTCGTTCATACCAAAAACGGAAGGCCTACGTGCGACATAGCGTCTGTAGAAATGTCATCAGGTGGGGCATCAGAAAATGCTGACTTAAGATCCATATCGTAAATGAAAAATATATATGACAGCAAAATCAAAATAAATGGGAGTATATGGTAAGAACGAAAATTTCAAAAAGAAAAATGTTCGGGGCTCACCAATTTGTAGCGGTTGTTCCATCGGACGCCTTCTGATTATTGTACCCAAAAAATCGGAACAATCTTCTCAACGTAACACGGCATACCAGATCCAAAACAATCAGACGATAGACTTGTCCCAGAGCAGAACGCGTGAGCAGCGTGAATAATATAATCTAATTGTGTACATATTTACATGTACCATTATAACAAAACAAATGACAAAATATGTAGGATTAATGTAATAAAATATACAATGATAAAAACACTATAACCTCTCACCATGCTGGTGAAGAGAACCACTATCTTACTTTTCAGATATCCGGAAACGAGAACGTGTGAAAAGTACGAACTGTATACTCGATATCAAAGTGCCGGGTGCTCAACCGCATACCGTCAAAGGAAATCTGGGAGCGTGATTGGCTTTTAGCCACCTTCAGCCCTGTGCAACTTGAACTTGAACTTCATGCCTTGTGGCATGGGCTTTCCCCAGACTTTTTCCCGTGAATATGCAGGTTGTCTATCGACAGAATAGTCCATTTTTGTTCATTTTGAATGTTTATGGTCATGACCAAGATTTAAAAAAATCCTGTTATATAATGCCTCGTTTTAAATGTCATATTTTTAATGTACGCACCAATTTTCGACAGCTAGCCTCTCACCGGCTTGGTGAAGAGAAACCCTTTTCGCTTTTCTCAGTCGCAAGCTCCAATTCTGGGACCGAAGGACGGCTTGAAACACCGGACTACCATCCGCATACGACGAGGATACCAGAGAAAAATGGACCAAATTTGGCATCATGTGCCAACTGAACTGAACTAATCCCTTGGCGTCGCGATCGTTGAGGTATACAAATCACAATTAGAAAAAAACTTTGGCAGTGGTGGTTGCTTGCAGCTTTCCACCGAAAGAAATTCTGGACGCTTGATTGGCTCGTTAACCACTTACTGTCCTCACTACAAAAAGGACATCCTTCGACTTGAAAGCGTACAGCGCCTCGCAACTCGCATGATTGAAGGTCAGCGAGGGAAACCGTACGCTGTGCGCCTAATGTCTCTCGATCTTTTCTCCCTTAGGCGCCGTCGTTTAAGAGGTGACTTAATAGAAACCATTAAGATCTTGAAGGGTTTGAGTGGCGTGCAAATGAACGACTTCTTTACCTTAAGTCCCGAGCTGGGCACCCGGGGCCACTCACTTAAAATTGCTAAGAAACGATGTCGGCTAGACTCCAGGAAACACTTTTTCAGCCTTAGGGTTGTTAACTTCCGGAACATTCTTCCAGAAGAACTTATATCCTGCAGTACCGTGTCTAGTTTTAAGCAGGGGTTGGACCGCAACTGGGGTAAGTTGTTTCCTGAATCCTCGCCTTAATTGCTTTACAAGCTTAGGTTTTTCATTTTTTAGCGTTATCCCGTAAATATACTGAGGGCTAGAGTTCTGTGTGTTTTTTAATTTTTATTATACACAATGCTACTTCAGCTAACCTCTCACCGTGCTGGTGAAGAGAAACTGCTTTTTCTTTTTCCATCATCGGCTATAACGCGGTGCTTCCTAAGTTCAACCCGGAAAATCTCTTGGCTTCGCGATCGGCGAAGATTTCAAACAGACAAAAAGAATATACGTTTTGGCAGTGGTGGGTGCTTCTCTGCAGCTTTCCACCGAAAGAAATTCTGGACTTGGCTTGTTAGCCACATACTGTCCTGTGCTAACTGCAAGCAGTACGCCAAAAAACGTGCTGACTTCTCGGGTACTCCGCCCGAGAATCACACAAGACTAATTGGGAATAGATTACGTGACACTGCCGCCACAGTGCTACTCGGAAATGCATGTAGCATCCGAAACAAATGGTCTGAACTCTCCATCCTTGCACATGAGTTAAGACCGCATGTAATTGCACTGACAGAAACCTGATGACATTCCTGATATAGTTGCTAACAGCTATTCCGTGATCAGGTGTGATAGACCGGGTGCAGTACAAGGTGGCGGTGTTGCTATTCTTCTCAGGTCAGGCCTCCGTACCTCAGAGTTAAACGTTAGGCTTGTCACGCACAATGTGCAACTTAGCTCCTGTCTCATTCACTCCTATAAGCAATCTACGGTAATAGCGTGCGTTTATTTGAGTCCCAATTCAGGAGTACAGGATATGTATAACTTGCTTGAGAATTTGAGTTCACTACGTGCGCTTGGGTCTCAGGTTCTTATGGTGGGTGACTTTAATCTACCACACATATCTTGGACTAACCAGAGCTACCAAGCTGATAAGATGTCTGAGGACTTCATAGAATGGATCCACAGTCATGCTATGAGCCAACATGTAACTGAGCCTACAAGGTTCCGACATGGCTGTGAACCTTCGGTCCTGGATCTTGTTATATCTTCGAATGAGCAAATGGTTCGACAGGTGCAATATCTTTCCTCACTAGGGAAAAGTGATCACATCATGATTAGCTTCCAACTACTTCTCAGGTATGACAAACCGCCTCCGAAACTAAAGCGCAACTTTAATAGGGTAGACTGGAGTGTTGTCTCAGAAGAAGCAGATCAGATCTTGTCACAATCTTCTGGTGATGATATGGCAGCAAACTGGCAGCTTATTCACCATTTTCTGTCCACACTGCAAGACAGATTTGCTCCGTTGGTGCACGTCAAAAGACGCAATAAGCCACAGTGGTGGACACCATCGATGCGCCGTGGTATTAAAATCCGGGACCGTGCCTGGAAAACTTACAAAGCTTCTCAGACACAATGGGCCTGGACAAGGTATAAACTACTTAGAAATAAGGCTATGGGAAGTCAACGTAAGGCAAAACGTGATTTGGAGGCACGACTGGCATGTAATATAAGACAGTGCCCAAAGCGTTTCTATAGCTATGCACAATCCAAAGGCAAAACTCGCGATTGCATATGCAACCTTCAACTGGACAATGGATCTCAACTAGATTCAGATTCTGAAAAGGCTTCGGCTTTTCTCGAACATTTTCGAGCTGTTCAGAGGCCTGATCGCCAAACGGATCTCCTGAATATGCCAGTGGACATAAGGTCAGATAGCGTTCCTACCCTCGATGAAATAATTTTCACTGATAATGAG
>JACCGJ010017763.1:0-19332 GCA_013407085.1 Atriophallophorus winterbourni
CCGGAATAAAGCCTTACGCGAACTGGTAACGTTGCAATCCCAAGATCCGTGATCCGCACTCGTCAGTGTTTTCTATTTTTTTTTATTTTTTTTGCACTCATATCCCGTTTCTGAATATAAAGTGCTTGGTTGTCGGAGTGGGCAGGTGATCAAAGTGATCTGCGACCCTGATTGGAGCACTCTTTTCATTTTTTCTTGAATTAGACACTTATTAAATTCAGCCCTCGGTCGGGCACTGGCCATGAACAAGATCTCTTCCAATTTTTCCTAACGTCCTACTTAAGATGTATGCATGGAATCACAAGCCTGATCCAGGCAAAGTGCCGCAGCGTCAAGGACTGCACATGGGCTAAGATACTGTCAGGTTGCCCAGGCCTAAACAGAAGGAAAAGGAAAATAGCAATGACAGTGAGACCCCAACGTGTACTCGCATGCAGCTCACTGCCGGTGGCAAATCAATTTAGCACTTAAGAGCTATCTTAGCGATGCTTCCGGTAGGTTTTCCAAAGGTATGGTCAACCCACTGCGTTGTCAAGCTATCACTAGGATCTTGTTCGGTGTGTCTTCGTTCTTCATATTCACAGACCGACGTTTCTCCAACGGTTTTCTGGGGACTTATATGATCATATCTGAAGTCGTGAGCGAACGTCACTGTCAATGTATGTTGCTTTGCTTTACTAATAGATAATCTACGTCTTTCTTCCCGTATTCCCTCTGTCCAGTTTATTCTGCCCGTCTGCTGTTCCCGCCAAATCTCAAGAATCCTCTACAACCGGAATTTCAGATGAGACTTGTTCGCTCTCCTATCATCACTCGGCGCATTGCTTCCAAATTCGCACAATTCCTTCCGACTCACCTGTGTTCAATCGTTCCAAGATCTACGAAGGCACGACAATCGAAATTCTACGTGGCAGCTGTATTGATGGCTCACATCAAGATCCGTAAGTTCAATCTAACCATCATGGTCTAAGTTGTGACGGTGCTTTTTTTTACCGCGAGGCCATTTCTTCGCTTCAGCTTTGTCAGCCCCTATCCTCGTGCATTCCGAGCCCGGTTTCATGGACTAGTGATGAACACTGGACGCTTGGTCCATATTGATGAATGGTCGCTTCGTTGCGAGGACACTGGTCCACACAAAAATGCGAACAAACGAAATCCATCCTCGTGCCTTGAAATACTCAACGCGTTGACAACTCATTTGCCGCGTTGGACAAGTGTGGTTTCGCGTTCGAAACATCTTTGCCAAAACGTTGCGTTTCAACATTTGCGCAACGAACCGCCATTGGGTGAGGTTTTTGCACCGGTGTTTGCGTCACGTGGTTTGGTAAGAATAGGTAACAATGTCTTGCTGAGATGAATGACCCTGGCGTTGGCGGTATTCTCCGTTTTGAAAACACGGTTGCCTATTGTTTTTAGACGCCTTATAGTGTTCGATTACTTTTGTTTAATCTACATGTTGGGAAACAATCGGTAGCAAGTACCGATTGATTAACTGCCATACATCCTTGATCTAAGATCTTCTGAATCTATAGAAAATTTGGCATAGAAGCACTGGAATAAGAAGCAAGTGTTGTGAAAGGGTAGAATGATATCAACATGACAGCTTCCTTGCGGCTTTCACTGTCACGCATCATAACAAGTTTTTACTCGCCACTTCTCTTGTTTGCATACAAGATTAATCAAAATGCTGTCTACAACAAGACTGCCTCTGAACTCGATTTTGGGCCATATTACTGAAGGTAAAAAGCCACTGCAAATTCTAATTGCTTGGACCCCAGCCTGGGAGACGGGTGGCCATTTCTGTAGCTAGTTTGACAGTTAAAGCCTTCATCTGCGAGAGCCAAACCAGTGTCTGGTCACCCTTCCAAGGACGGCATTCCGAGTTAGGAGTGGCGAAGTAAACCACGTTAATAAATCCATTATTTCCCAATTGCAATGCATGACCTTGCCACCGACGTCTAGGCACATTTACGTACATTAGTTATTTATCATCGATTCAGTAATATCGCCCACGTGCAGTCTCTGACTGTCCGGCACTTTGCCTGAATCAGGTTTGTGCTTTCATACCATACCATCACCGATTCAACGCTCGACCAAGGAATAACCCCACGATTCTGTATTCCAACATCTTGATTATAATGCTAAATCTTGTTGTCTACCTTATGTCTTTTACACAGTTGATTAAAACTAATTCTTGTTTAAACAAGTTGCGCTTGCAAGCCACATGCGCCCAAGCACATGTAGATGGAGTTAAGCCCATGATCATGAACAAAAATCCGTATTTGTTTGCATTTCCGTCACACTCTCACAAAGTGTTTCGTGCTGTTTGCATTCATCACGTAAGGAGAGTACGATTTAGATCCACATGCCTTGAACGGATGTGGCAAAATCGTACAGCCACTTCATTGCGCTGTGGCGGCTAACACCTTGCTAAATTGAGTTGGCTCCCAGGTAGTGAGCTGCATGCTGAAACAACAGGCTGGAGTTCTCACTACTATTTCCTGTTTCTACTATTTCCCTCCTAATATCTATCTAGGCCTGGGCAACCTGACAGTATCTAAGCCCATGTGCAGTCAATGACTGTGCGGCACTTTGCCTGGTTCAGGCTTGTGCTTTCATACCATACATAAATGCCTTAAAACAGTGGAAAGGTTAGTATGGATGTTGAGCATGCGGATCCTGATCCTACTGATGAGTGCAAACATCACCTAAAACCGGTCGTGGGATTTTTAATCCTTGTTTGATTTATACAATCTAATAACAGTAGCGGAGTGTGAGCAAAACAATACATTGAATAATAGTTATGTCCCCCTGTAAATAGCTATATACGTACTGTGATCAAAAGCTGAGCACAGTTTCGCTTCGTTTTCTCGTGATATTATCAATCACCAATGGGGATATTTTATACTTCGCAAGAAGCTCAGCTGACGATGTCATCTAGCTTGATGACGAAACGTCCTACTGTTACAATGCCAGCTCAGCGAACACACAACATATTTTATACCTATCAAAATGTCATTCGTTGTATGACCGTTGCCTTCAGGTTTATCTACTGCCGGTGAATTGTGTTCTGAAGGTTGGAGTGTTCTTAGATTGGTCACCCAACCCCCTCAAGGCGTGCCAATCACTGCTCTAGTGTCTTCTGCTGGAGAATCGGATGGATTACAAGAAGACAATGTACAAATTACTCAACTGCTCAAACTTTCCCTTCCTCGCCTGAACCTTGAATGGCTTCGTGTCGTGTTGCAGCAAGTTATCGAGACACTATCCTTTCTTCATTCCAATTTATTGGCCCATCGGAATCTGCAGGTAAACTCGTTAGTTCACGAATTAAAGTTTCATAACTTCCTGCCATTCTGACCAATATTCATCATTATTTTTCTCAATATTCTAGCCGAATACGGTTTATGTGGATGATAGTGGTCATGTGACGCTCACGGATTACGAATATATCGCTCGGTATGCCTTCATGCTTCTGTTTTAATTTGTCTTGCTTTGTTTTTCTTATAGTAAACCATCATTTGGTTCAGCGTTAACGATGCTATGCTGTGCTCGAGCAAAGTTGTAAAATGAGAAGAATAGACTCGAGCTGGGTTTTTTCAGTTCATCAGCAGTGTACATACTTTGCCCGTGTTTGGAGTAGATATAAACTGCTGACGAGCTCAAATATAGTCAGATTTGTTAATATTTTAATTGCTCTGCTACTGCTGAGTAGTCACAAACAAACTAATTCTCAACATTGCTCTAATTAACTAAAACACAATAACCCTTAACTGCCCAATTTAATTTCTAGGCTGAATACGCTACACGTTGATCTCTCGCAAACTCTCGATGCACACTGGCGTTATATGCCGGATGACTGCTGTATCTCTGTATCAAACTGGTACTAGACTTGTACTGAACAAGTAAAAACACCAAGGAAACGACTTGAACCGATCACTGTTTATTTATACAACTTTTAATTAGCGTACCGAATTCGGTACTGAGAGCAGTAAAGGGTTAAATCGGAAATCTATTTTTACCATAGCTCATTCCTGAGCGCTGTTAACCTGCTGACCACGTCGGGTACGCTTGTTACTTTATACTTTTTGTTTAGTCCATTATTAGGATCATCAATTTATCGCTTCTCTGGTATCCGTTGGAGCTACGCATTTGCGTTAGCTAACTACATATACGTTTAACATCTGACAGCAATGTCTGCTCGGTTTGCGCTTAAAGGTGTCGCTTCGCACAATCCATTCAACGCAAACCGATAAGCGCAATGTCTTCTAGACTCGTTGTTTCAATGTAAAAAGATTTCACATCTCATTTGCAAACGTTCTTTTAGCGCATTTGCGGATAATATAACGCTGGATGTTACACGCGAGCTTCTATTTTTGCTTGATGAACATCTGCTTAGCTGCCTTTCACTTGATTATGTTCCGATCCTTTACTTAAAACGGTTTTTCTAACTCTCGTGGTGTCTGCACATAATTTCTATTTAGTTACCATGCGAGCTGTAACATAACAGAAAACAGCAACTTTAACCAAGACTGTCGATATGCTGCCAAACATAAACTTTGAAGATTCCTATTAAATAAACCTCCTATTTTACGTTGATTACCTGATCAAGTTCATGATCGAAGTTACGCGTTGTCGACTTTGAGAGTGAGGATTATCTTTGACGTACATTTCTTCTAACGTCTACTTACTGTACCTGATCATACCACATTGACCCATTGATAATGGGTTGAATTGTGGGCAAAAATCATTTTCCTACCACGAACTCATCATTTCATTGTAAACCTGAATATACCTACATGAGGATTTTCTACTACGCTTTTTTAAGAAACCCTAAATTTGCGTTATTCCATTTAAAGCATACCAGTTCTTTAATGCTCTCTAAAATTTGCGAAATCTCTAAAAAAAATTCGCCACATCACAAGCTGCATCTTTTCAGCTCAATGCGCAATCTTGACATTTTTTAGAGAAAGTGATGCTCCGGGTCTACTTGGTCAACAATTTATTTCATTTCTTTCCCTATTCAACTGACAGTTTCTTAACTCATGTACAGCCTATGACTGTGCGGCATTTTACTCGAATCAGGCTTGTTGTTCTGTAAATGGATGCATACAACTTATGATGTGAAGGATCCAAGCTCCGTAATGTTCCCTAGTGCTTTTCTTACTTTTCCATCTTCACGTGACCATGTCTAATTAACCCAAGCTTGTTCTGGGCTGTACGTGGAATGATGTGAGCAAAACAAAATTATGTGTGACGCTTAAAAAATTCACCTCGCTGCTCCGTAGCATTGTGATGGATATTTCCGAATGCTTTCATAATTTTCTTGATATAGTTACAGCAGTTTTCCCGTGAAAGTTTTGATAGTTATACAAACTTCGTGTTTTGAACGCAGGGCCACTTTAGTGAGCAGGATCAGATGGCCCGGTACCATGAAGTCTACTCGTTCGCAAACCGATAACACTAATTTTATGATTCCCGGTATTTTTGAATACGGCAGCAGCTTCTCAACAATGATTGTGAAATCGCACTCTTGGATTCAAGCAATGTGTCACACATCCATAGTTCCCGCATGGGCTAGGATAATATCCCGTTTACCAGGCTTAGTTAGATATAGGGAATAGAAAATGACAGTGGGTTTCCGCAGCATCTCAATCATGGTTGCAGATTAAGTTAACACGATGTAACCTACATAGTTCAAAAGTACCGTACGATCGTTCGTACGTGCATCAAACTTCAAACTTACGCTTTACAACATCCTCCACTGTTTGCAGTTTGTGCGCATATGAATCTATTTTCGATTGAAACACTTCGTTTTTCTCAAGCGTACATCAACCAGCAGTCACCACAAAACTCTACTGCCACGTCATCTTGCTGCGATAGGTTACGCGCCAGTCTTTGGCCCTAACTCAAGAAACTTTGTGATAATTGATTAGCTTTAGCAATGAAAGTTCAATCAATCGTGTTTGAGTTTTGGTTTGCAAGGCGTTGCTATTTCTACTTCCAAATTCTGTCCTTTTTAGTCATTGTATGCGCCGGCACTCAGTTTTGAGATCCCATTCCGCCTTCTTTGCATCAACTTAAGTCTTAATTTATCTTTTCTTTTCATCTTGTTCAACAACTCTCTCATCTATCTTTCTGTTGCTAAAGCTTGAATCATCTTGTCGATGACTTGGCTCAATCAAGCGGTAAATCGTTTCCCAACCTTGAGCGGTTTCAAACCGGTCGACGATATCACCGACAACTTCAAAAGAAGGATATTCGCCAACTGGTAATCATGTTTTCTCCATTTGTGCTTTGCTGAGGATGGTTGTATTCTCGCTTCTGTTGTATATTGAATGTTACTTACTTACTTATTTTACTTTTGTGCGACTATCGCCTCCTGGAGGATGAGTCGGCTTCAATGAAGATTCTTGGGAATTTGCATACAAAGCGGCGTCCACTTGAGTGTTGACTAACAGAGCTGTGTTGTCCTAGTAGGGGGATGGGATTACGCCTGATCAATCGAGACCAAATCACACCCACTGTTCTATTGCATTCTTCACATCGGCTTCAGGACACGATCCAAGATAAACCACGTCAGTTCTACGTTTCACACCCACTTGTCCCGATTCATCCCCGAGGTCAACTCGCCCAACGCCAATCACCCGAGGCCACACACAACACAACGCGTCTATTACGCACAAGACAAGATGCCGAACACAGCACGTTACCGCAACACTGACCGATTGTCACTTCGATTTGTTTTGTCGATTGATTTCGTGCCAACCGACGCAGCTCAACCCATGATCATGCGGTGCTCGTTTGACCGATCTTGATAATTTGCATATCGTTGCATAGTGCTTTACTTTACTTTACTTTTGTGCTACTATCTCCTGGAGGATGAGGATGAGTCGTCTTCGTTGATGTCACGGATCGCAGCCGCCCACGCCCGACAATCGGAGGTGAGATGTGCGCAGATTGTAAGCGCAGGGAGAGCATGAGGCCCGTCGCCTACCGGCCATGAGTCATGAAGAGTCTTGGAAATTTGGGTACAAAGTGGCGTCCCCAGCGCCACTCCTTCCATAGTGACTGACGTGTTCTATTAATCGTGCTTCCGAGGATGTTGTCGCTCGAACTGTTGGAATGTGATCCTTCCAAAATCCGAATTGTTATTATAGGTTCATGATTGTCGACGTCGGTCGTTTCGAGGGTGGAGGGTGTTCTACATATCGTCACCAACGCACTTTTCATGCCTCCACACTACGAGTTTCAAGTGAGAGAGACCGTGTTTAAACACTCCGCCGCAGTTGCATATTTTGGACGCACAAGGTGTTGGTCCGAAGATTAGTTGCACAATCCTGATACCCTGTGAGTTAGGTGAAACCATGCTACCGGTATCGTTTTTGTGCATGGATACGCAATCGTGCAGTACTTGTGTGTTACGCACTTTGCCGCAGTTGTTGAGCTGCTTGGAGTCTCACTACCGTTCCGTTCTCAAATCTGCCCAGGCAACCTGACAATATCCCACGCATAGTCTTTGATTGTGCGGCACTTTGCCTGGTCCCAGTCTTGTGTGTATGTGATTTCGTTCAGGATTGGTGCCGGCTTCTTTAACACAAATCGACATATGTGATATGCTTTCAGCCACTGTACGGGGTGCTAAACTGTCGCGGTTATTTTCTCAACTATCGTTGATGCCCGAATGCCACTGTTACAACGAACCAGGGCGTTCAAACACAGAATCACAGAGTGATTCCTGGTCAAGCGCTTGAGGCGCGGTTGTACGACCAAAGTACAGTGTTGCTCAATCATCCCGCACTTAGACATCACTACCGGTTTATGGCTGTTTGCCTTCATCAGGTATGTATGTATGAAAGCACAAGCCTGATCCAGGCAAAGTGCCGTACAGACAGAGACTGCACGTGGGCTAAAATACTGTCAGGTTGCCCGGGCCTAGACAGATATAAGAAAGGAAATAGAAATGATAGTGAGACTCCAGTGTGTTTCAGCATGCAACTCACTACCTCTGACCAATCAATTTAGCACGATGTTAGCCGCACAGCACAAAGTACTGCACTATTGCACATCCGTGCATCAGGTGGATAAAGTAAGATTAGATTCAGTGAGTCTTGTTCACTGTCTCCATCTGATGACGGCAAACAGCCAGAAACCGGTAGTGGTGTGTAAGTGCGGGATGTGTGAGCAACACGTTACTTTGTTCATCCATGATGCCGTTTTTAATCCTGAGTATGGTGACCATGTTGCTTGAAAACATGTTTTTTTCCGAAATCGTCTGACTGAAAGTCTAACATATATAGCTGCTATAGTTATGCCATATTTTCATTTGGTCGGCTGGCTGCATTTAATCTTTGACCACAGTATGTTCTGTTTATAACGTAATGTATATTTTATACAGGGAAAAATGCAACACCATGGTTTATCAGCGAAGCATGTGACTACTTTCACTACTAACAAGTCTATGCTCCATGACGATCATCGTTTTGTTTTACGTTTATTGCTGTATTCTACCAGTCAGCGTTATTCCGACTAACTCGTAGTGTTTCGTCATGCGTAACACTGTTTACCGTGAACTCTTCATGCGCTTGTGATGTACGTCGACCGAAAAAGTCAAACAACAAGTAGTCAGTGTTTGTTGTATGCACATAACTGCGCAAGATTAGTATACTTACACCATGTGCTATAACTGCAGCAAGATGGCCTTCTATTTTCTTTTTCCAGGGCAACTTAATCTTGTTCCTGATTACCGGACACACTGTGCCGAATTCGTTCACCACCAAGAGCACCACACTGCTCCGAATCACCCGAGAACTGCAACCCGTCTGCTCCAGTCTCGCTGATCTCATTCGACTGTGCTTCACCGATCAACCCGGGGTGACGGCCCAGCGGCTGTGTGCGCATTCCTTTTTGCAAACCGCCTTCTCTCCCACCGCGTGCACCCTTTCGTCGAATGCCACCTTGACTGGCACGGCCGCCGATACTCGTAAGTGTTTAACTTTGATATACGTCCAGTTTACCTCCCTGACTGAATCGGAGACAGAAATACGCATGACTTATCACGTTCCTTGATCCTGTCGAAACAAATTTGAAACACTGACGGATATATCACTAGCTATTTAAGTCCCACCCTTCCCCATCTTTTAGGATTTTACTTTCTCATTGTTGTATGGCAGTTAAGTACTCGGTACGTGCTATCGGTGTAATGCTGTCTGTGATGATGATGGTGACGTTAAGTATAAGCTAATTTCTCACTTCATATTCTGCACTGTACACTTGCTATTTTCCCCACACTACTTTCAAAAGACTTGTGTTGTATCAAGATCGTTTCGCGCGCAAGCTCTATCCGGTAGGAGGAAATTCTTCGAAAAAATAGAAACGTTTTTTCCTCTTGTGATCCTCAATTGTACTTCCCATGCACTGCATGTCGGTCTTCTTAAAAGTCACGCTTCCTCCAAGATTCAGTCGAAACACCTTATACTGCCTTGTAGAACATCTTCTTTTCGGATGTCATTTATCCCATTTTCTTCAAAGGTCGAATTTATTTCGTTTATATGTGTACATTTTCCTCGAATATTTTTCTTATATATGTTTTTGAGCCTGAAGCTAAAAATTTGAACATTTTTAAGTAAACGCTTGTCTTTCTTCTTCGATGATTTTTTTTGCGCTGACGTCACTGTAGTTGATTTCATTTCTCGTTTGCTATCACAATTTCCTTCGAAGCAGAAAGTTTTGTATCATTACATCTCCTGTGCACCCTCAACTTGATGCTACTCTCTCTCTCCCTTTCATTAATAGACACCCGGTGTTGTGTGATGAAGAAACATGTAAACACAGTAAAATGTGTCACTTTGTTTAATTTTCCAATTTAATCAGGTGTCCACCTTTGATTGTTGGTGTATCATCTTTTTTTAAAAATCTTTTTGGTATCCGGTTGGCTAACTATATTTCTTTTCATTCTTCTGTTATCATTGTTCTCCGTTTGTTTTTTCGTTCTCTTGCAGTTGATTCCCATGCTCCCATCACGAAACACACCAAAGAGCCCCGTCTTCTCGAGGATTTTGATAGCTTCAGCGTGATTGGGAAGGGTGGATTCGGTTGCGTTTTGAAGGTATGTCGCCACTGGGTTCGGAACCCTGTGGCTTTCTGTGGTTCCACGTGGTCTCCACATGCGTCTCACTAAACCCTTCCGACCAATACAAAATCTTAAATTTGGTATTCATACTTTGTTCAAACATATGTTAACCTTAGCTCACTGAACCTGATCTTACTGTCTCCACCGGATGATGGTAAATAGCCAGAAACCGGGAGTGGTGTGTAAGGGATGGGGATGTGAGCACCACAATACATTAACCCCTTTAGTTATGTACTTTTACGCATGTGGGCCGTTGTGTCTACCGACCTTGACCGTGTTCACTTGACTTGGATTGACTTGGATACACACTAGTAGGAAAATCGACCACTGATCCGGGTCAATCCCACGAGACGTGACACACTGTAGGCGTATTATAGACTGTTTAGCGGTAAGGTCAAATAAGTGGAGGTCGGTTGACTACTACTTAATCACGTTCCCTGTCCTGACTATCACCCTTGGTCTGACGATGCTTCAGTGTCAGAAATGAAACGTTACCCAAAACTGCCATAACCGATTGCACTCAAATTTCTTTGCATTATGAATACACGATCGGTCCCAAACATATTCCAATCGATTGCCAAAAATCTAGTTAATTAGTAGGTATAAGATGAATAACAACTATTTACATTCGCATCAGTGCCGAGCGCCACATCTCTATATCTGCGGATGTGCAATCGTGTAGTATTTTTGTGCTGTGGCTAACCGTAGTGAGCTGCATGCTGAAACACGCTGGAGCCTCACTACCATTTCTATTCCCCCCTCCTATCTGTCTAGGCCCGGGCAACCTGGCAGTATCCGAGCCCACATACAGTCTTTGACTGTGCGACACTTTGCCTGGATCAGACTTTAGATTTCATACATACGAAGACGATCCAGCCCTCATATCGAACATTCACTGCCTTATGGCACATTCAATCATGTAAAAGGTTTCGTGAGTCAACCTCGAGGATAAATCCGAGGCCGGAGTCCGAATTTGCATTTAACTTCGTCCTAGCAACTCCTGTGACGGCATTGTTGTTCAAATTTTCAGACTAGCTGTTTCTCCTGCTCCATTGGTGTCGCGTGGAGGAAGTTGTTGCTGAATTGGCAACAGCTCGCTCTCCATTTTAAACCCTAGACCTAGCTTACATCTCCGTGTACAATATTAATTTTGGCGAGTGTTTTTGTTCGACTCGCAACGACGATTTCGCAGGCGCTACTTTTGGTTTACGGTAAAACCTCGCAGGAACCACGGTTTATGTGATTTTAAAGACTTGAATTGAAGATGTTATAGAACGTAACTTTCTGTGATGGGCTTGACTAAGTTTAGCTAAAACAGTAGCTCATAGTACACAAATTTTAAATACCACGATTTTATTTTGGCAAATCTCTGTGTGCCCGAATTCTATCAAAAAGAAATTGTGTATAGAAATGCCGATTCGGACGAAGTGCTGCACAGTTATAGACACCACGTAGGCAAAATACTCTCAGGTTTCCTAGGTTTATACAGATGTAAGAAGAAAAAAAGGTATGGAATTAGCAGTTATACTCCAGCGCGTTTCAACATGCAGCTCACTATCGGGTGCAGATCATTTTACTTACTTTACTTTTGTGCGACTATCTCATCCTGGAGGTGAGTCGGCTTCAATGAAGATTATTGGTAATTTGTATACAAAGAGGCGTCCCCAGTACCACTCGGCGTTTGTTCGAGTCAGCTTCTCTAGCCTTTGCACAACCAAGTGCGACCTGCAAGGCAGCAGGGAGTTGCCAGAAAGATGTGGTGTGCACCAACGAACCCTCTACCAGACTCTGTTCCAGATGTTTCCTCGGGGTTTTTTTCCCGAAGCCTTTCCCGCGATCGAGTATCCCGCAAGGCAGTGGAGGTTTAAAATCAGGGTTTTCTTTCCCTTAGATGAAATGCCCTCACAGGCTAACGAGCTCCATCTGCCCGAAGCAAACTGCTTTTCAGGCGCCAGTCACTCGCCCTCACCCCTTCTCCTGTTGGTAGAAGCAGTTCTGCCGGGCTTGGGGAGCTACTCGTGCAGGCCAGGACTGGACTTGGTTGTCAGAGGCTATTTGAGTTGGGTGCCATATGTGGAGCAGTTTATAGACAGTGGGAGCTTATCCTTATTGCCACCCCCGGCACGGGGTTAGCCGCACAGCACAAAACTACTACACGATTGCTTATTACGTCGTTTTTACACCTGTTGCCACGAAAAACATGCTTGATTATATAGAATAAACATCCGAGAATCACGCACCTGTGCTGTTCTGGTAGATAATTTCTCATTACGCTCCGTAGTATGTAGTGTCTTGACAGAGTTCTGATTTACTCTTTTGTCTCAGCCCTTGAACTGATTTATAACCTGAACAAAATAGTCTCATCTGCCTCCTTTCCCGTCACACACCCCACGGCCAGTTTAGTACAGTTTGCAGTCGTCATATAACGACAGTGTATGTAGGCAAAGAGCGGTGTAGTCATAGGCTAAGGTATGGTATGGTATGAAAGCACAAGCCTGATCCAGGCAAAGTGCCGCACAGTCAGAGACTGCATGTGGGCTAAGATACTGTCAGGTTCTCCAGGCCCAGACAAGGCTAAGGTACCGTCAGGTTACCTAGTCCTAGACAGATATTAAAATTGAACTAGAGATGACAGTGAGATTCAGGCATATCTTCACATGCTCTCCACTACTGTAGGCGAAACGATTTAGCGTAGTGTTGGCTTCCTAGCACGGAAGTACTGCGCGATTGCACATCCCTGTATCCGGTAGGAACAGTAGCTTTATACCTTTTGCTTTGTTGTATCACTTATATTATTATTATTATATTTGCACAATCTGATACAGATATAGTGCCGTTCAACATAAACAATGAGATGTACAAAGCGAGAAGCAGGGTACAAAGCGTTGTCATCGGCATCGTTGAACGTAGGCATGATACTACCCGGTTGCCTACACCGAAGTAGGGGAGATTTCGTCTAGGGGGTCCCACCCCGAGCCTTTACCCACAAGGCAGTGGAGCGAGAGAGGTTCGCACCTATCGGTGGCCGGTGACCGACGAAGCGGTTCATACGCCCTTTTCTAGGAATTTCCAGTTCGGAGCCCGATAACCCCGTTGATAGGTTGGTGACTTCAGTTTTTGCCTGTGCACCATACAATGTCCTTGGATAGGACAAGGGACAGTGACTTTTGAAGCGGCGAGTCACATCCGCCGCGTCGTGATGTCATCATTGGATTTTTGTGGGGGAGAACGCTTGCCAGGCGAAAACCCACCACACCCTCAGACACCACTGTTGTATCACTAAAACAGCGAAGTTGTATATTGTATGAGCGAAACCAACTTGTCCTGATCTGACATTACCACTTGTAATCTGTTCGTGTCTGTGCAACTGCTTTTGTAAAAACAGATCGTATGTAGTTATTCATTGATGCGCATTAAATGCCATCATTTTGCTTACATCTGTTTTTCTCCGTGTGGCTCTTTTGTTAGGCTCGAAACGTCATCGAGGATCGAGATTACGCGATCAAATGCATCAAAATAGAAGATAATCAAGTGGATCAATTGTTTCGTGAAATTCGCACCTTATCCGCCTTGCAACATGAAAATATTGTGCGGTAAGTATCACGTGATTGTGTCTGACTGGTGTCACTCAACGTGTGTATGGCATTGTATTTCGTCGAAATCATCCAGGAATCTTTCTGTGGCTTCATTTTTCCTCACTCGATGATGCATTCTATGACTGTGCGGCACTTTGCCTGGATCAGGCTTGTGATTTCGTACATACATACATACTCGATGATGCATTTTCTCGAATTGTTAGCGAAAACGAACATTTTCATTATAAAGGTCAACTGCTGTTTGTTTCTAGCGAAAATATATTTTGTCATCCGTGTCTCGGCGTTGACTAAGGCATTTTGATGTTTGCGTTTGTCAAGCTCTAATAAATGTCTTTGTATTTCTGACATCCTATTCCTTCCCAATCAGCTCTTTATCCCTCGACAAAACCACATCTGAAATGTGTCTTTTGAATGGATCGACCTTTTGGCCTCTTGCGTGAAAATCCTTTGAATAAATTTCTTTGATGGGATCGCCAGATAGAGTTTCCGGGTTTAACTTAAGCCTAAAGTGAACATCGCGTTATAGATAGACTGATCGCGGGTGACCCTTTTATATATCTTACGTCTTGTTGCTCGTGTTGTTTTGGCTGATAACGTTACGCTGTTTAGTCTCTCCTTCTACTTGTCACTGGTTACGGACTCAAGTGAAGTGACGAGAGAGAAGATTATTCATCACCTTGAAATATATTTTATACAACGCGGCACGATTTCCGTGAATTTCGATCATGGCAAATTTGCTAACGGCGCTAAACGACTTGACTCAACCATGGGCTGCTATCTGCGTATCTCCAAAGCCTTTGACAGAGTTAGTTACTATTGAATGCAGGTAAAACCACGGTAAGTGGACTTGAATGTTTCCTGTTTGAACCGAGGGTGAATGTGTGAATAATCGGCATCATTGAAACCATTGGTGGTCCACTGGCTCATGGTCATCAGCGACTGAATTACATCGTTAGCATTTGGCGAACGCTTCGCTGCCATACATTCATGAAAATATGTTAACTTCGAAAAGCTGGCCAAGGGTGGGACTTAAAACTCTACGGATTCAGTAGAAGAATAAGCACAAACAAACTTGAATGAAGCGCATACACCATGAATGGAACATGCATTCAATCAAGTAGAAGTTAACACTGTGCTAAATTGATTAACCACCGGTAGTGACCTTATTGCTGAAAGGCGCCGGAGTCTCACTACCATTTCCTGTTCTTTTTTCTTCCTCTTATCTGTCTAGGCCTGGGCAACCTGACAGTATCTTAGCCCACGTGCAGTCTCTGGCTGTGTGGCACTTTGCCTAGATCAGGCTTGTGCTTTCGTACCATTTAAAGCTTTCCTTGTCGCTCTACTTGACAGCATACAAAGTTAAGCAAACACTCCAAGAAGCTGCTTTGTGCAAGACCGCCACTGAACACGGTATCGGGACATCTGTTGTGTTTCTCGAAATCAAAATTACCACCGAAGAGCTTATTTCGGATTGCGTTTTGCGACGGTGACAGATAACTCTCAAAATGCCGCGGCGACATCCGTAGTCGAATTCTCGAAGACGCTGAATACGCTCTTTACGTCAACTGTAAAGTTCTATGCTTAGACCAGTTCTTTTCCTAATTTATGCCAACGATCTAACACAAATGCTCTCATGCAAGATGGTTGTATTTTCACACGATATTAAGTATAGGACGCGCATCGAATTCATAACAATTTTTTGCTATTCGTGAATGATCCATGAAAAAATAAGCGACCATTAAACGCACCGAATTGCATATGCTGCAAATGTGTTAGAAATTCTGTCGGAATCGGGATAGCAGTTTTAGTCGAGCAAAGAACAAATCTTCATGTTGACCACCATGCTCCATGCCAGGTTGGTTCCCCGGACGGATAGTTGTGTTGAGAGTTAAAATAGGTTTTATGTATGCGATCGTGACTGGGTTTATTCAAAAATATCAGTGTTGTTGAAGCTTGGTAATGCTCTTGTGAAGCAGGATACATTGGCTGTGCGACGCGGAAACTAGCAAAGCGAATGTCCCAACATCATTCAAGTGGGTTAATAAAAAAATGTTTAAGAAGGTGCCGCATATCATTCAAACGGGCCACCGAGTAATAACTGAGAAGCCGTTCTCTCACAACTTGTCTCGAAGATTTGGCTGGAGCATCTTGCGTACAGATGAGGCGATTGCGATCCATCTGAACTTATTGTACCGCGTTAATGGTAGAGAGAGAGAGGCCGGAGATGATTGCGTCAGGTCATTTCAGATCAAGAAGTGACAGCTGGCGAACATCTGGCCTCTTATCACAACAGTTCCGTCTCATCAGTGTAACATCAATCATGTTCCCTCACACACGCGCATCGAATGTGGATCGATTCATCCCTAAGGTGAACACTCACGAATCCTACAGTGCAAGCGAAGCCGATTGATCAAACACATTTATTATGCACAGGACAAATGACGGAGTGCACGCCTATATGCAAAACAAACAATCACAACACTGATCCTTAAACAAGTCACTTTGATCTGACGTTGTCCATCTTCTCATACTTCCGAACATGTCACACGAACCGTTCGAATGCAATCAATCCGAAACCCGAATTATTACGAGTTCGCAATTGTCCTCGTAAAACTTTTCGGCGATTCTTGCTCTTGTGTTGTGGCGAAGACGGAGTTCTGCATATCATTACAAAGCTCGTGATTAACGCTCATCGCTAATGAACTTTGCATCTCCACATTATATGTCCAGGGACCATTTGTTTGTACTCTCTCATCGCATTGACCATCGATTGATCGAGTTTAAGCAATAGTATATGACTTTGATTTTGATTATATTCGTTGCCATTTTCTTACGCATGTATTGTAGAGCGTGGTGTTTAATATCAAACAAACCCTTCGCGTTATTCACGAGTTTTGTTGACAAATATGGGAATTATAACCGATGCCACTATGATCTCTGATTCCCCGCCTCTTCTTTCGCCAGTTATTTCACTTCTTGGCAAGATGCATTTTCACACCCGTTACCATTTCCCACCATGGCTTGGAGCAATGCCGTTCAACCGGATGACGATGATGATGGTACAACTACGAATTCCGACGCTTCCTCTGTGGATTTGGCTGACAAGGAATGGCATGAAGTGAATTCAAGGTCACTTGATGATTCCATCCAATCAAAAACGGTGCCGTCAGCTCTTGAGCCGATAGTCAACGAAGAACGATCCTGGTATGAATCTGGTACGTCTTCGCTTAATCGATTTAAATACTCGGTCAAACTTATTATCGATTTTCATAATGGTGCATTTTTATAGGATTGTGATTGTGCCATGCAGTCCAATGCGAGGGTAAAACTCTTTCGCCAAACATCCATGGGTAAGAATGCACAAGCCAGATCCAGGCAAACTGCCACACAGCCGTAGACTATACGTGGGTGAAGATACTGTCAGGTTGCCCAGGCCTAGACAGATATGGGAAAAATTAGAAATGGTAATGAGACTCCAGCTTGTTTCCGCATGCAACTCACTACCGGTGGCCAAGCAATTTAAAACGGCGTTAGTCGCTACAGCACAAAAGTGCTACACGATTGCACATTTGTGTAAAACATCCATACCGAGACGAGGAACGCTCAATTGATTAGCGACGTTTCCTGGTGTTTAATTGGACATCACCCAGCAGTTAATAGTGGCGTTCGCTCTTCCGCAGCAAGGTGGTCAGTTTTTCTAAAAGTTATTCTCGGTAACTTTCGTTCACCAACATCTGTTGTAAAGCAGCTACAGTCTTCCACATTATTACAGATCTCAGTTTGGTAAATCTTTTGTAATTGGTAAGCGTGGCCTAACCTTTTGGGTCATTCTTTTTAGATAGAGTATGCGCTCTTTACATACCAGCTTTAAGGACGTTGCTTCATTCATATTGTTTAAAATATTACGGATGCATGTAATATGCAAACCGTTTGGCTAGTTCCCTTCGGCAGTTGAAAAACGCAATCCGTAAACCGTTATTTCGGTATTTACTCTCCGCTTTGGGTAGCTCTAGAGACTGGAACTCAAATGTGACACGATAACTCATTTTCCATTAATCAACACAATGCTTGAATCCAGACGAGTGAAGCGCTGTTCTGGCTTAAGATTCGTGTCTATTCACCAAATAACCGTAGTCCTGCACTTTCTATTTCGCGCGCAATTTCTACGTAATACAATCCATTGACGATTTCATCTGTCCTTGGAAGAGAGCATTGATGGTTTCATCTCCTGTAAACAATGTTTCGTGGTGTGGCACATTCCGTGCCTCTGTGTGTGTTCTCAAGCGGTTCGAATGTACTATGTGGCCCCTGCATAAAGTGCTTATCTCAGTATCTTCTGTTCTCATCCTAAGGGTGTAATTCAACAGCTGATAGAAAAAATGACCGACACCGTTTCAGCAAAGGCACATCTTTGTTCGATGCTTCGGTCAATTGCTACAGCGCAGCCTCTGACGTGGACTGAACGCTTTATGTCGGAGTTGAACGACTTAGCAATCCTCAATACTTTGATATTTAGTCCTTACATTTAATAGTTTGAAATGTTCTCATGTGTTAGCATAATCCTAACCTCTTGTCAAGTCAATAGAAACAATATGCAATGACATGTTTGGCACTTGTCTCGAGGCTTACCCGCTCCTGATGTTAGTTTATTTCCTACCATTTGCAAGCATATGCTTCCTCTTCTGGTCCCAACTAAGTTAATAACTACAATTATTGGAAGAAAGGGAGGACACATTGTTAGCCTCCTTCATTCTATGTAGACCATTGATATACGTCACAAGCAAATAGAGGGGTGAACAATCTCCCACCAGGCTTACAGTGATAAGCAATAGACCACAGATCGGCGGTAGTTACATACTGACCGCCTATGTATGTATGAAACCACAAGCACCGCACTGTCATAGACTGCATGTGGGCTAAGATACTGTCACGTTCCCCCGGCCTAGTCAGATATGGGAAATGAAAATAGCAATGACAGCAAGACTCCAGGCTGTTTTCGCGTGCAGCTTACTGCTGACGGCAAATCAATTTAGCATGGCGTTAACTGCATAGCACCCTGCTGACCGCATAACCTCCACTCAGCAGCCGCGAGCAGTATCTGCTCTATTCCTTTTTGGACAAGAGCGGTCAAGCGAAAGTTCTTTTCAACTAGTAGAGTCACTGTCAGTAGCTCTCATGTCTTCCCAAGGATCCCGATTAGCGAACGTCGCAGGCGTTAACCCGCCAGAATGCAAGGGTGAGACTCCAACTGTGGCCAGGTCATTCATGATCACCATGCCAAGTGGCCGACTCTCTGATTTGAACTCACTATCGTGTAGATCTTTTTTTAAATACGACTATATTCCTTTCTGTACACGTGACCCAGAGTAGGCCGCGCTGCTGTAGTAGTGTTAACATGCTATGCCGTCCAAGGGTGTTTGAAGAGTTTGTTCATTATGTTTTGCGTCTACTCATCAGTACCAAGTCGTTCGAAATATTCACAAAGTTGATCACAACGGTCCACATTGGAAGCACTAGACTCGAGTTTCACTCTTATTAGAGCTCATCAGCAGTGCATATCCTGTCCCGAGTTTGATTCGAACCCAGGACCTTCATCATTGTAGT
>JACCGJ010017765.1:0-13740 GCA_013407085.1 Atriophallophorus winterbourni
CAATACATAAACAATCCTATATTGAACATCCTATCACCGCAGCCCGATGCAGCACAACTCCTGTGATCACACTGTAGAACCACGTCAATATTTCCGCCTTAACTAAAAAATTTCTAAATTCTGGCATTATTGGAATTAGTTTTTCTTTATTAAATTCAAAGATTTATATGTTGCATCGCTTCAAGTAGCGGTTGTTAATAATAAGTTTGTAAATCCATCATCATGTTATGCGTGATATACTTTCAGATTTTAGAATCTACAATGTTTTGACAATTAACATTACGTTCAGTATGTTTGCATTCACATTTTTAATCGGATGGCCTGTTTCAATAAATGTCAACCATGAGTGTCCGTCTCTATCTGAGATTGTTTGAATCGGGCCAAATCTTTTCACGTGCAGCGGTCCGACTCAGAGAGTTATGTAATATCCGCTTGTCCGAGATGCAGCTAGCTATGTATTTTTCTTATATTAGTTTCTTGTAAAGGTCTTTGACTCATAAATGTTTGGAAATATAAACTAGTTTTATACAGTTAAAGTCATTGCTGCTTTTTACCTCACCATGCCTAACTAGTAGGAATAATCTACTTTTGTGAAACGAATTATCATAAGACTGTTATTCCAGTATTGAATAGAGTGGTAAACATAGTTTTCGAAATCACGTCTCCCGATGGTTCGCACAACGAACTTAGAGTTTCAAACATAGAAACACTGAGTACCTGCTGGTCCAACGCTCAAGATGTAGTCTGGTGCTTAGAAAATAATAATTTGAACAAGCGGTTGTATTTGTGTAAGTTTTCAAATGAAATCATGTCTACGAAGGACTTGTATATATTCATGAAAATAAGGTTTGCAATGAATCGGTTATAACAAAATTTTGGTAACGTTTCGCTTCTAAACACAGAAGCTTCGTCATACCAAGGGTGTCGGTACGAACAGTGTTCAGGTTTAAATGGCATTTTCTTGACTAATCCTGAGTTCTCTAATGGGAGATCAAGACAATTGATCACCTCCCCTATATGCTGTGTTAATCCCTGAATGGTTTATTTAGTGTGTATGTGCGAACAGCGTCCCCTGACACACTGCTTACGTAATCAATATGCACATTTGTTGTTATGCACATCCGCAACCGAAAACGGAAAATGTTTTTGGCGAGCTACGGTATCTCTACCGTATATCAAAAGCGCCATCGAAGGATTAAGTCGAATCTTGAATAACGCAGGTATTAGAGCAACATATAAGGGAGGTAGAACACTCCGCTCCGTATTAATGAATCTCAAAGATAATACTCCTTTAGGTTGTGAGACAAACTGCATGTACAAAATCAAATGCAACGGTTGCGCGGTTGTTTACATTGGGAAAATGAGTAAAGAAATTTGCACTAGGGTAAACGAACGTAGGAAACGCGTAGGAAAGCAAAGCCGCAATCCCAGTGAATATCAATCACTGATTCGGGAATCAGCCCTAGCTAAACACGTGCTACACACTGGACACAGCGTAGATCTTGATAACCTGGAAGTGATCAGATGGGGTGTGAAATCTTATAGGGAAAGACTTCACGCCGAGACAGTTGAAATAACAAAGGCTGGGGCGAATGCGGTGAACAAGGTGGATGGGGCAGATATCTCAACAATCTGGTTCTGCAGCGGATAAGGATTTACGTGCATAACACCTAATGTGCACATGGATTACGTAAGCAGTGTCAGCGGACGCTGTTCGCACCTGCACACTAAATAAACAATTTAGGGATTAACAAAGCATTTAGGGTGTGATCAATTATCTGGATCTCCCCTGTCTATCTTAGAGAACTCAGGATTGGTCATAAAAATGCCATTTAAACCTGAACACTATTCGTACCGACCCCCTTGGTCTGACGAAACTTCTGTGTTCAGAAGCGAAACGTTACCAAAATCTTGTTATAACCGACGCTGCTATGATTACTTGTCAATTAAACACGGGTTAATAATATTTTAACTGACTGCGTCACCTCCGATTAACTCTGGTCTGAAGTTTACGGCAAATTTCATCGCTTAAAACAGTTTTTAATAATGTAACTCCTGCGTATTTTAATTGATGAAGGCGGAATCGAAGTGCGCTCAATGTGCGCAACCCAGGAATCTAGAAATTAGTCAGAGAAATGTCGTACGTGTAATACATTTTCGTCGATGAGGAATGCTTTCGAAAGTTGTATGACGTGCAAGGCGTATCTAATAACACATGGTCCTGGCACGTGATTGATATCGTAAACAGCAGGTTTTTGCTTAGCGTGTACTAGTGATTGAAACAATGAAATGCATTCTTTTCACATGAACAATCAGAGCAGAGAGATTGCTTTGAATCTTGTAATTGTTTGGTGATTCAGCCCACGTAAAAGCACCATATTAATCACATAGATGCATTCGATACGTAACAGAAATTGTTTGATCCAATTGTGACACAATCAGCTAATATTTTATACAAAACTTTTAATGGAATAAGAGGAAGCGAAATTATTAAAAAAATTTCAATTGATGTAGGGCTATTAAAATCAGTTACTATGTGTAAATGACAAAGTGGACTATAGTAAGATTCGGAACCCTGCAAAAGGAGACGTTTGAAGAGAAATATTTAAAATTTAAGAATCAAGATTTCATTAGGTTAGAAGAATTTGATTATAAAGTTGTCATAAGATGTGGAACTTTCATCCTGTAATCACCAGCAATAATTCCATGAAATTTCACAGCAAGTCATTTTCAGAACATGTGTTCAAACATCAAGAGTCTCTTTCGACATTCTGAGTGGTAACAATAATTTCGAAGAGCGCATTGTAAATGAAGCAGCCACATACAAAATAAAAGTATCAGCTGAAGACAAGCCAGTAATGCGGAGTTTGTCTGCAGGCATTATATATTATTATATTATTATATCCCGCGAGTTACAATATTCGAGTTAATGTTTTGTAAGTAATTATCGCATCTTTCCAAATGCGGGATATGAGGGCTCACAAATTAAATTCTTTCAGCATATACAAATATATAGAAAACTCTGAAGAGTTAGATTGCACGATAATCTATGTTTTCAAGCAATAAAATGTTCTATGTTTCAAGATTTAATGTGTTTTCTATGGATGAGAGTTTGTAGGTTTCGGTCACCGTTGGCCAACAGTACGCAGTAGATAGCACCTGTGTGAAAATAATAATATAGTCCACAAATAATACTACTTTGCGTGACATCATTTGCGGCAGGACATTGACCTAACCCAGGAAAAGAACTAAGATTGACATGAAACCTTGCAGTGCACAACAAATGACATCAATGACTCTCCATAGTATTCAGGTGATTCGCATATTGGTCTTGCAACTTGAGAGGTAACATTTAGACCATACGAATTGTTAGCACGTGCTCATTTGTTGTGGCTCTCGCATTAAATGACAGTGATCATTTAGATCAAAATCTTTGGAAGTATCTTCTTAGCGAGCGCGGAATATAGCTTCTTTGTCATACGTTAGGGTTCGGTGGATTATCGCAGTCAGCATATTTGTCTAGCATCACCGATATCCATGCAAAAATTGCTGCGACGCAGTCAGCATATTTTACGATTCAATGTAATGAACAATCTTCTACGTCAATATGTGCTAAAGAATTGTTGTCTTCACAGAATTCAGGGTGAGAAGACGCCAGTTTGTAGAAGCTGAACGACTACCATCCTTGAATATAAATGAAATGATCCGTTCTCACCGCTGCTGGAAAAACTTTTCCGAGCATGGCGTATTTAAACGATTAACACAGCATTTGACATAGCTGCTAGTCGCAGCACTTCAGTAAAGCGAGTGTGGTTCCGATCGCTCCTACGGATATGGAATGAATCGTTCTGCACAAATGCCTTTTTACCATCGTTTGATTGATTTCGATGTCAGTTAGCTGTGGCGTCACGAATTATGTCATTGAGTAATCCCCCATCTGTTTGCAGAGAATATATTATCGGACCACCAAGCTCGTACGTGGTTCAAAACATAAACAATACGCAGATCGGATTACAAGCCTCAATCTCTTCGACTCTCGCTACCGCCGTCTTAGAGGCGACTTGATTTCTATGTTCAATATACTGCATACCCACAACCATCCCCTGAATCAACTATTCACACGACTACCACCACGAACAAGCCAGAGTCATAACTATACAGTACTTATTCCCGACTCGAGGCTGAACTGTCGAAGGTATTTTTATTCTGTACGTGTATGTTTTACTTGGAACTCCCTACCCCATGACGTTGCACATTCACCCAACTTGGACATATTCAAATCGAACTTGGACAACTTCATGTCGACCAATCCAAACATTGAAACAATATATTCTGCATCCTAAAGCTTTGAACCCATGTATCGAAGTAAAGTATACATATTTACCCTATCAAACCAGTTGAAAACAATTTCTGCTCTATGTATTTTTACGTGATTCCAGAACTGATCAGTAGGCAAACAAATCCGGTTTTACTACCTATGTTATTTGTAATTCGCATATTATTCTGTGGTTTTTGTAAAGCTATGTGCTTTTTAGACCATTAAATTGAATTGAATTGAGTTTGTCTTGCTTTGAACAATCTAAGCTAAACTCCTCTAATCAGCGTATTTTCAAGGGATATCTTGATGCCTTTTTGACACAACCCATGCATTGAAAAAAATTATGCATCACGACCCCAAGGATCTACATGTGTCATTCCACCAACTGGAAACAATAAATGCCCTATGAATTATTATCCGGTTCTTGAACTGCTAAGACATTTACCAAATCCCAATTTCTCCATGTTATATTATTTGTAGTTCCCATATTATTCTATGTTTTATTGTGAAGCTATATTCGTTTTAGACCATTAAAATTGAATTGAATTGAATTGACCCCGTTGTTGCGTCTTCTAATAGATGTCTCACTAACGCCAGATGAAAAGTCGACCAATAAAATATCTCGATTATAATTCACAGTGTTTGACTGTGTGAATTCAGTACGCTCTGGAACAGATCTTGTTTGTGACGGGAAGTCATGAAATTTTCGCTTATATGAATGCTCGTACTTCATGCTTGGTGTACATTATCAGTAAAAGGTTGATCATACAATGTGCTGTGGCGCATCACATACCTCAAGTCACTTTTCTCGCTTCAGGCACACCTACTTCAAATATAATTTGCAAGCGACGTTCAGTGAGCTTAAAGCGGTCACGATGGCGCGTAAGATAGTGGACTGCTCTCATGATCGTGTCACGTCGGTCTTTGAAAGTGAATCAATATGTTTGGAGCAAATAGCTCGGAAACACGATGAAATTTATTGGGTTTTCGGGAAAAATGAGTGTTAGATTTAACCGGAATTATTTAAAAACTCGTCTAATTGGATCCGATGACCATTGAAATGGGCGAATGTGTGGTTAAGCGAGCTAAGCATGACTACCACCAAAGGAGTTTTCTAGTTGATATTATTTTTGTCGAAAATGCCGTTGACGTTGATAATTTCAGACTGCCTTCTTCAGTGATTTACAATGGTACTGGGCCACGTCCACTAAAAATAAACATCCTGGAGAGTACTATAGTTGATATTGTACATTACAACTGGAAATGCCAGAAACACAAAATCCCAAAAGGTGTCATCTTTAGCGATTACAGAAATACTGATCTGAATGCATCCCACTCTGCATCCAATACTGTCCGGATTGATGGAGCCCTATCAAATGTACGAAGAAATGAATCTTAAGCTGTGACACAATCAGAAATCGAGCACAAAGCCACCCCGAATGACTACCGAGTGTGGATTGTAACCAGAATCTATTTTGGTCTCAACCGAAAGACCGATATGCTACTGAACTTGTCAAAAACACAGAAGTGCTGATTCTTACGGAGTCGGCGCGACAATGACGGTTGTCTCAGATTATGTCATCACACGACACCATTCATCTTTACTTAACAAAACTGTTCTTGGCAACCTCTATACCAATGCCCAATTCTTGATTAACAAATTTGCCGAACTTGTCGCTTGGTGTAGAAATAAACGACCTTAGTTATTTGCCATTACCGAAACCGGAAATCCACGATTGTGAGTTAGATATTTCTGACATGTCACTGCTCGACCGAGACCATGCATAACGTGGAGGAGGTGTGGCACTATATTACGATCAGAGACTCAACTGCAGATAACTCACCAATTCTGCGTTTCTACTTCATGGCACGCTATGTTTCTTGTTGACAACGACTACAGGCGAAGATTGCACAATCGGTGTAATTTATCGTCTACTAGTAGCCCAGGATCTTTATAGTATGACTCTAATTGATAAGCTACGCTTGATTGCCTCGAGATATCATACCATAATTTTGATCATGAAATACTTTAGACTGCCTAAACTACTGAAGACTAACACAATTTCTCAGACATTCACTTCTACCATGTTCCAGCAGCTCTTTGAAGAAATTCCTCTTTATAATCACTTGGAAAGCAATACAAGATAGAGAGGGATATATATGCCTTCAATGCTCGATGTGATCTTGACAACTTAAGAAGTCTCCGTCGAAAACATTACATACGATTGTCCACTAGGTTCGGGCGACCATTTGATATTGAATTTTAACTACGTATGTCGAGCAGAGCGAACAAACGATACAACAAAAATCATCAGAAAGTTTGCCTGTCTAAATTATCAAACGCCCTAAGCTTGATTAACGATTGGCAAATTGAACGCAGCAGTAAAAAAAGAGCAGTAGTCCAGCATTTTGACCCAACTTAACCGGGAAATAAAATCTAACTCAGCATTCGTACGTAAACAGTGTGGAATCGCATTCGGATTTAAAATCCGCGTCGCACTCGCAAATCGATTAAAATGCGAAATATGGCTTGGAAAAGCCATCGCCGGTTATCCAACGAAACCACACGGGAGACCTTTTGGACACTTGAAAACCATGTTACTAAACTTATTACCGAAGACAAAATACAGAATCAAGCTAATATAATGTCTAAAATCCAAAGCTCATTTTCCAGGTTATGAACAATCAATGTTCAGAAAAACCAGGAGTCGCGGCCTTTACGGACGCACTCGGGAATGACCACAAATGCAGCTTACACCGCGGATGTTCTCGTAAATTACTACGCTACAGTATTTTGTCCAAAGGAAAGCGTGGATATACAACTGGATCCAGAAATAACGCATCCTTAATTCATTGGACACAATAACCATTACCAAAGAATAGGTGCTGGGAAATCTAGTATCGTTAAATCCCAGAAAATCCCCTGGTTATGATAAAAGTACCCCCAATATACTCAAGAATTGTGCACAATTTCTATATGAACCCCTGATTTAATTATTCTGCGAATCTCTGTCACAAAGTGTCCTACTGACGGAATGTAAATCCGGTATAATCTCCGCGATGTATATAGGCGGGCGTGTTCACAGCCCGAAAATTACAGGCCTTTACCTTGTTGTCCGCCGTATCCAAGGTGCTCGAAAGGATCATGGCGAACAAACTGAGCAAATATCTTAAAGAGAATAGTTTATCTTCGTGAGCGCAAAGCGGGTTTAGAGAAGAATTCTTCCCGGAATTATAAATAAGTACATCAGACCCAAGATGGAATATACAGTTCAAGCATGGTCGTCAAGGATCGAAAAAGATGTTGCGACTGTGCAAAGAATACAGCTACCAAACCTGTCGATGACCTCAGCCAGAAAACCATACATACATATAATCTAACAGTCCCTCACTCGCGACTCAACTGAGACGACATTTCTGCCGTGCGTGTTTGCTTTACTTAGAACAATCTACCCGATGATGTTGTAAACTCACAAAATCAGCAGATTTTCAAAAGACCTCTTGATGCCTTTTTGACCCATAGCTTGCGCATCGAAGAAAACCATATATCTTGACCCCATGCATCTAAATTTGTCATCCCACCGATCGAAAAAATTTTCCGCACTTTGGATTTTTACCTGATTGTTCAACTGCTCAGTATCTAACCAAGGATCGTTTTTGCTTGTTATATTAATCGTAGTTTCCATATTATCCTGTAGGTTTTTGTAAAGCCATATACTTTTTAGACCATTAAAATTGAATTAAACTTTTCCACTCTCTCCTATACTGATCATTAATGTCCAAATTTCGATTATTCTGCTACTCTTTAGTAGTTGAACAAATTAAATTGAAACTTCGCTTGGAACGTTACCCATGTCATTGTATTTAATATCGTTGTTTCAATGTATACTAACTTGCCACGAACCCGAACATTTTTTGTGTTACAAGTCGAACTGTGATGCTACACTGCTCGCCTCCGTTCTTGAGAGTTATCAAGTGACCTTCACAAATCGCTTGCATATCATAATATCACAATATCATATTCCCCAGATCGAGCGACAGTTGTTTTATATGTTTTGGATCAAACGCAATAGCAACCATGTCATTTCAGATAACGGTGAGGGCTTTTTATCCTTTAGAACGCATCAAATCTCATCCTAATGTTTTTATAATCCAATAAATTGATTCACGCGCGTATATGATAAAAACAAAGGCGACACGTTACCTTTAAAATGCCCGAAGAAGACGCTATTAAAAGTGCAAAGTGCATCAGTGATGAGGGCCAATCACGAGCTTTTGAACGAAATGCAGATCATCGCTCTCCGACATAACACAAGAGCAGGAAGCCGAATAAATACCGAAGGCAACTATTGTGAGCTCGTAATATTTGTGGTTTTGGAAGGATTGCATTAGAATGGTTTGAGCCAAAACATTTCGGAATTGTGAGAAGATGGTCAACGTCAGCCACAATCGAACAAGTTGTAATTCATCAATGTCGTTCAAACTAGCTCGGCGTGTGGAGGGCTTGAATGGTCCCGGTTGCAATGAAATCGATTGTCAAATCAGATTGAAGTGGCAACCGAGACGGGCATGCTTGAGGAACGCTGTTGTGGTTGTTTGATTTAGAATTTCTGAGATAGGCGTGTGTTACGTGATTTGTATTTTGTGTAATAATCGCCTTTGACCAATCGCCTTTCTCATGTGTTGTGGGTGAACGCGATAAGAGTTGGACCGGGTGACTTCAGGAATGAATCAAGACACAATCGATGTGCGTGCCTGCAACGCGGGGAGTATCGTGGTTAATGTTGATCCCGAATGTTGTGATAAGTGTCCAGATGCTCGCCATCTGCCTCTCGTTGACCTAAAATGAACTGAGTCATCGCTTCCGGGTTTACCCACCTCTCTTTTATAAGCTGGTAAGTCTCCGTTCATATCACTTTAAATGAAACATGTGTTCAATGTAATGTGTTGCTCATATTTGGCTACTCGTGTTCGTTTACTGTTCATGTTCGTTACGAAATTTGTCAGTGAAAGCTGCGACTTTAAGAATAATGTCAAATTACCAGGTAAATGTTAATAAACTACTCGTTGGAGATAAAATACATGAAGTGATTTTGTAAGCGATGCTTACTTCGATTAATTTATTGAAAGATACATGTTCGCCGTATAGACGAACATTAAATGAATAGAAGAAATGCTAGGGCCTATTAAATCTAAAGATCTTTGAAACGGTAAAAAAAACGTAGCAAAATATTCATTTGCGTGCTTTTACGTCACACACACGCACCCCACGACTGGTTTCGTGCCGTTTGCACTCATCAGGTAGGGACAGTAAGGTCAGGATCCGCATGCGCTTGAAACAGTGGAGGAAAGGTAAACTAGGAGCGCTTGCATGGCACTGTTGCATAAGGGTTGTACGACCAACCTGTTCAATCACATGTATCCAAACACATGTTTAATGGGGTTAAACTCATAACCATGAACCAAAATATTCATTTGCATGCTTTTCCGTCACACACACCTCACGACCGGTTTCGTGCTGTTTACACTCATCAGGTAGGGACAGTAATATCAGGATCCGCATGCGCTTGAAACAGTGGTTGGTCGTACCAGCCTTATCCAACAGTAGCATAAAGCGCTCCTTGTTTAGCAAAATACTGTTCACAACAACGCATACCGTATGAATCTGTGACTAGCAAATAATCAGACAATTAACCTAAAATCACCTGAAATTCTTCTTAATGACTAACAAGAACCATAATTTTGCTTATGGAATTCAAGTGTCAAACAAATGGGGATGAAAAATTAACGAAGGAGGTGTGTACGGGTTGACAGAATAGTTTGAACTTGGAAATCAAACGGGAGAGAACTTTTGAATATCTACCAGTTATTTGTAGTAAGCTCAGTGAATCAATGTGGCTGTTGCAAAAACAACGTAAGATAAAACATAACGGAGTTTGAAATCAGTTTTGTTGATCAATTTATCGGAATCGTAATCACAGTGCCTCGAAGTGTAGACATTGATTGATCTAAAAGATCTCGAATTGTATTCGTAACTGACAATTCAATCCGATGCTAAATTTACTATATCTGATAAAAGACGGTCAAATCTAATTCGTTTTATCAAATGATTCATGAAAGATAATCGTATTAAATCCTGGTAACACGTCCTAAAGTAAAAGTCACGAATTTGTGCATTCAAACATCACGTTTCTATTGCATATTTTGATCGTATACAGGGTATATAAACACGAGTAGTACAATTTTTATCGTGGTGATTAAATTCTATTCGCAACGTTTGATTAATATTTTAAGAAAATCCTTCGCGCGGATGATGGCACTCAAAAAAGAGAAAGATTTCAGCGCCTCTATGAACGCAAAACAACCGTCTGAGGAACTTGTTGTGATTGGTGCCGGAATAGGTAGAACTGGGACTAAGAGTCTCAAAGTTGCCCTCGAAATATTGCTCGGCCAGCCATGTTATCACATGATAGAAGTTATTACTAAACATCGTGATCATATCCCCGACTGGCTCGACCTCTACGAATTTTCGACACAAAACCCTGAAGCCAAACTACCGGTTGAAAAAGTTAAACATATTTTCCGTGGATACGCGGCAGTCACAGACCACCCAGCGACACCGATTTATCACAAGTTGATGGAAATATATCCAAACGCCAAGGTGAGTAAATATTGAATGCAGGGATACCATGCTGTTAGCGGTGCTATGCGAAACATATTTACTTTTTCTCAGAAATTTTGATTTCCGATCTTATCTCTGATATGAAAAGAAAAGCATGATTGGTCAGTAATAATTATTTGACGTATCACCTTCCGAGTTGCTGCATATATCATAACCGACGAAACGATATTGTTACGCTTAGTCCCGTTTGGGTCTTCATGCTTTATTCTGATAATTAAAGCCTGTTTCACCGTCGAAAGATTAACACAATCATTTGTTGGAGATATACCTGACACGTTGACCCCCTTCTCGGTTGCCCACATCCTGTGTGTCCGTAAAACATTTAAATGCATCGTAGGTTTTTTTGTTATTAACCAAAGAGAGCATAATCCGAATAATATCACATTTGTGAGATTGTGATAAACAAAGTCAAATCTTTAAACAAATGAGAGTAACATAGATCGATATAAAGACTAACGACAAAGTATTCATAAAATCAGGAAATTTGACCTTGAAAAGCTCATTTGCTTGCATGCCAGTAAATATTCTTCCTAATTTGTTCGTAGATGAAACTTTCACCGAAACGCAACATCGCACATCATCTCATTGAGTGTAAAATTTACGAGACTAGTAGTGAATAATAGTTGAAGTGATATGAGCATCCCAGAAGCTACTAATTTCCATTCAAGTTCAACTGTGATAAGTAAACAAATTGAAAATCTTTTTGCACTTCTGCAAAGATCAGAAAATAATGGTACGCGTTTGAGATTGCATGGTGTTTTAAGTCCATATGTGGTTTTATGTCTGAATTCATGGTTTAGCCAATTAGACTAACCTTAAAACAGGCTATTCTAATTGTTGTGCTTTTTTGTTTCATTTGATGCCGATTTTAAATCACTTAACAACAAATTCTTTTCTAGAAGAATAAGTAAATTAAGTTCTTTCTTTTATATGAATTTTCGTCATTTTACCGAACAACTTTGGGTAAATGTTTGACGAAACATTTTAAGATAAATTTCAAATTGCTAGTCATATATTTGACTTTGAAGCATAGTTGGTTCGCTGTAGAAGTGAAATTGATATACAATTTGAAGGGAGTATTCGAGCTTGCATGATATTTCACATCATGATCTCTCAGCATTCCGTTGGCATTTTATCGATTGGTTGAAAATATGCTCTGTTCACACGTCTTCCGTTGAAATTCGGTTAAAAACAAAAGGTTTGATAAATTACCGAATATATAAAAATGTGGAGAAATTTTATGATCCAAGAATGAAAATTTATATTCAAACAAAGCAAATAGCGGTAAAATACCATCGATTTTAAGTATAAAATTCAAGGTGTTTTTTGCGACGGAAAAGCATGCAAATGACTATTTTGTTTCAAGGTGTTTTGTTTCAAATAGAGAGTAACAATAATTCCAAGATGATTAGGCGATTAGGTATCGGCCGGAAATGTATGTTTCCGTAATTGTGCTTTTCAAAGTACGTTTGCTTAATGGAAGCACTGACTGTTTTCACTGAACTGGGGCCAAAACAGCATTATTGCACTTTCAAGTTCGTAGCTTTTTTGCAAATCACTTCAGACAGAAACGACAGAATTTCTGCATAGAAAACACACACGGATATACACGGCGACAATTTCATCGGAAGTGAGGTCTGTGAATGGGAAGATTGTAACTGCGTGTCGAGAGCGTGGAAGCAATGTAAAATTGCGAGATGAGATTGTGCGACGCTGTATGGACAGAATTGAGTCAACTCAGTTGCACCTGCGCTCGAGTGTACACAATCCGAGTCTAGCCGGGCGCTACTCCAAAGGTAGATTATATAATGTAGTCAGAATTTTAATTGCTTTATCATAAATCCTTCACAGTCACGCGCTGTCTATTTCCTAGCATGAGGGATAAGGTTTCGCTGAGTGGTCTAAGACTGTGTGTATGTATCAGAAAACCAGAAAATCAGAAACTCAGAAAATTTTATGGTAGAAAAAGCAGCAAGCTTAACAATAACCATAGGATGACAAGGTATATGGAATATATAAAAATATATGTAAAATATCTCAAAAATTAATAGGGACAGTCACATACCGCATGGTTTGTCATAAATTCATCGAGTTTGGAAGCGAAAACCTCAACAGATTCTGATCGTGTGATTTCTTCAGGCAAATAGTTCCAAGTGAAACAAATTTTTACCGAGATAAAATTACGACGAATATCGAATCGAGAATGCGGAATGTTTAAAGCCTTTGAATGTGTTCGTGTTCGAGTAAGGCCATTGGGATTTAGCAAGTGTTTAAGGGGATGGTTTTGAGTATGCAGGATTTTGAATGTCAAAAGGAGGTCACTACGTATCCGTCGTTGGGTAAAATCTTGTAGGTTCAGTTTTAACATTCGCTCTGTGAAAGGCAAATTTCTGTACCGGGAGACCAACTTTGTAGAACGATGATAAATCCTGTCGAGAAGTTCGATGTCCTTCCTCAGCCATGGTGCCCAGGCTTGGATGGAATATTCCATAACAGGACGTATATACGTGTTAATTACCCGGGGTAGGGCTTCGGGCTTAAAGATCCGGAATATTCTTTGAAGAAGACTCAAGATATGGCAAGCTCTATTGTACACCATTCGGCAATGATGTCCAGGCTTAAGGTTAAACGACACCCAGATACGGAGATCTTTTTCTGCGGTGGTCCAGACGAGATCTTGCGTGCCAAGCTGATACGTGTGGTGTAGAGATTTTCTAAGCTGCAGCATTTTACATTTCGC
>JACCGJ010017768.1:0-12087 GCA_013407085.1 Atriophallophorus winterbourni
TACGCTAATTAAAAGTTGTATAAACAAACAGTGATCGGTTCAAATCGTTTCCTTTGTGTTTTTACTTGTTCAATACAAGTCTAGTACCAGTTTGATACAGAGTTAGAGCAGTCATCCGGCATATAACGCCAGTGTGCATCGAGAGTTTGCGAGAGATGGACGTGTAGCATATTCAGCCTAAAAATTAAATTGTGCAGTTAAAGGTTAAGAAAGCAGGGTAACATTTGCTACATTTCCCATCCATGATATATTCAAGGTGTGACGAATGCTCCGTACATGGAAAGCATCAAGCTTTCGTCCGTGTCTTGCGTAGATCGTCCAGGTTTCTCTACCATACCGTAAAGTATTTTGTGCGGTGAGATTAGGGTTACCCCAGATACGAGATTTCATGCGGGAAGATATTGCAGTTGCTTTGGTATTCTGGTTATCAATCTCGGTTTCGAGTGAAAGATTGTCCGCAACAGTTTTCAACAGTGATGATGTGAGGCGTTACAGTCCCTTTATTTACACTGATTGTCAACCCGAATTCTTTCTATTCTGATAAAGAGTAGTCCATTAGCGACGAACTGCTATCAGGAAAGACAATAATGGCGGCATCGTCGGCAAACAGCGTGTCTCGGATTCGCATATCCCGTACCTTGGTTTGTGCACTCAGGCTAAAATGTATATATGCAAGTATCTGGTATGATAGCACAAGCCTGATCCAGGCAAAGTGCCGCAGTCAGAGACTGCATGTGGGCGATATTGCTGTCAGGTTGCCCAGGCCTAGACAGATATGAGAAATAGAGAATAAAGATGGTAGTGAGACTCCCGCGTGTTTCAGCATGCAGCTCACTACCCGTGGCCAATCAATTTAGCACGGTGTTATCTGCATGGCACCTAAGTACTGCACGATCGCACATCTGTGCAAGTATCTATGTATGTATGTATGTGCAGTTTGTGACTATGTGATACTGCCTGGATTCGGGTTTGTGATTTTATTCGACGGTTTTCTCACTGAGGGTACGTACATCGACCACAGTGTTCGGAAGCACATGCACATTCCTACCTACGTTGTTTTTTATCGCGTTTTTTTGTGCTGTTGGATTGCTTTAGCTTGACACCGCTCGCAAACAGACGAATGCATTTCCAAGACAATCAATGTGTCCTCAAAGCACTGTTTTGACTTTCGTATTACCAAGTTGCTGTGGCTGTAAAATCATGAATTTGATTGAAGTATCACTGTGTTTATTGAACGCTGCTGGCGCAAAGTACCAAACGTTGTCACGGGAATGCATTGTTTTCGGAGATCATTTTACGCTTTTTACTTGTACTGCAGTATGTATGATGTATGAAAGCACAAGCCTGATCCAGGCAAAGTGCCGCACAGTCAATGACTGCACATGGGCTAAGGTACTGCCAGGTTGCCCAGGCCTAGACAGATATGAGGAAGAAAAAATAACAAGAAATGATAGTGAGACTCCAGCGTGTTTCAGCATGCAGCTCACCACCTCTGGCCAATCAATTTAGCACGGTGTTAGCCGCATAGCACAAAAGTACTGCACAGTACTGTACTGCAGTAAGCTGTTAGTGACTACCTTGTGCATTTCCCGTGGCGCGATCGTCTCCGGACCCACTTACTGGATATCTATCGGCCAACGGTAGTGAGCTGCATGGTGAAACACGCTGGAGTCTCATTAACATTTCTATTTCTATTCCCCCCTCATATCTTTCTAGGCCTGGGAAACCTGACAGTATCTTAGCCCACGTGCAGTCTCTGACTGTGCGGCACTTTGCCTGTATCAGGCTTGTGCTTTCATATCATCATACCATATCATATCTATCGAAAGATATTACGAATTCATTTATCATCCTCTTTTTAGTGATCAAAACATATTTCGTTGAAAGACGTTTGGACGAAAAGCCAGTTTGCATGGTACCTAGAGTGAGTTGAACATGCTTGCTACTCTTTTATGTCTTTATGTTTGACCGAGTTGAAAAGGCTTATTTCGTTTCTTTAGAACACCGCTCCTCCGCCGCATTCAGGAGATGTGATCGCTTCCCATCCCCCTCAAAATACGGCTGCAGACCCCTTGTTAGATGCGGGAAAGGATGTACAGGCGCCGGATTCAGACATTACCACAGCTTTAGCTCCGAATGTTACCGCGGCGTTAGAAGATCACGGAGAGAGTGCTGTGGAGGAAACACAAGTCACAGCGCCGTCTCGAGGCTCCGATGCAGAAATGTTGGACGCTTTGAAAGGGTTAGGCAAATTGGAAGATGTGTTTGCTTTCCCCCCGATTTCCCCATGCACCTTGATTTTCTTGTCCCATCAAGTAGAACTCGGATATCGTCGCCTTGGTCTCGGCCACCCCAAAGGTCAAGCTGTCAAGAAACTGTCTTGGTCCACACCCCGTATCGCGCCACTCATCTACGGCACGCTTCAGTTTTTGATATTTTTATTAATCTTAATCACGTGCTTGCTGATTTTTCCCGATTCCCTTCTTGCTGTTCATTCGTCCACTTTCTACATCGTAGCTGGCATCGCATTCGTGATCAATGTTCTCTTCATGATTTTATTGTTTGCTGATTTGACGGTATGGTGTTACCGCGCACCTCTCGATACGCGTCGCGAGAGAAGGCATAGTGCTTGGGGGCGTTTTGTGCTCCGGATCTATATGATTTTCTTCCGATGGCCGATTCGCAATATTCTCGGAGCATTGCTACTCATACTCCCGTCCGCAGTCATTTTATCCAACTTCAACGGATCATTTTTCCACGGCCTCGCTGATTATCCAACCTCGTTTGTGGCGCATTATCGCTTGTTGATCGGACTTTTATTTAGCTTCATGTTGATCACTTTCACACTGTTTATTTCGTTCTCGTTCTGGACGAAATCACTGTCGGCTTGTGTGGCTTGTGTTGTCGCTATGGTTTTGTTATTTTTGCCGGATTCGCATTTTCCAGTGTTGCATTCCGTTTATCAAACAGCTTGGAATTCGGATAATGGAAACAAGTGGTTACAACCACCGCAACTGTGGGCAACTCCAGTGCTACATTCGAATTTCGTGTGGGAAGTCGCGGTTGTGTTGCTACTCACGCTCGTTCTAGTGATTGCACTTAACCGAGAGTTTGATATAAGCTTTCGTCTTAGCTTTCACCGTGATTACGAAGCGCTACAAGCCAAAAAGGCAATTGCCCAACAAAAGATTCAAGCGGATTGGCTGCTGGAAAATATCATCCCATATTACATCATGGAAGATCTACGCCGCACACAAAAGTACTCTCAACACATCGATGATGCTGCGGTGATTTTCGCGACCATTTCCAACTTTGCCGAGTTCTACGATGAACAATACCAAGGTGGTCAAGAAATGCTTCGTGTGTTGAACGAGATTTTCGCCGATTTCGAGCACTTGTTAGCGTTACCGAAATACAAAGATGTTGAGAAAATCAAGACCATCGGGGCTTGCTTCATGGCCGCTTCGGGATTGAATATGGCCGAACGAGAACGCAACACGGAACCGGATGCGCACTTGTTGGCGTTGATGGATTTCGCGTTGGATTTGATCACCACCCTGGACGAATTTAACCGACAAATGTTCAATTTCCAGTTTGAGTTGAAGGTTGGCTACAACATCGGTGAAGTCACCGCTGGGGTGATTGGGACGACAAAATTGTTGTATGATATTTGGGGGGATGCGGTGAATGTCGCTAGCCGAATGTATTCCACTGGCCAAAAGGGTAAAATTCAAGTCACCGAGGCTATCGCAAAGCGTTTGGAACCGTACTATGTTTTCGAATATCGTGGGGATGTATTGGTGAAGGGCAAGGGTGAGATGAAGACCTATTTGTTGGTTGAACGTCGCTCTTCGCCGGCAATCAATGACATGGCAGATGGGGTTCCGAAGATTGATTGATGACTATCTCTCAGTTGTGTGTCTTTTCTGAACACACACGGTCAATACTGCTGTTGTTGCGAGTAGTTGCTTCCAACATCGTGGATCTCACGGGTGCTTTGTTGTCGTAGGTTCTTCAATCTAAGCTTCACGGTTTCAACACGGAACCATTTTGAATGCATTCACTTCTTTCAGTTGTTTAGATCCCAGATGAGCATTTTCCTACCATGGTGTCTTTATTGTGTCACGTGTTGGTTATCGAGCTTCTTGTTTTCATTGTATTTGTTTTAGTCGATTTTCTCTACAGATCTTTTCTCTCTCACCCGAACACTGATAATGTTATTTTGTGACCGAACGCTAGTTGTTTTACGCGCTGTTCGCTCGAACTGATCTGTATTCCTTACTGATATTTCCGCGTCGCATCATTCTTCTATTTTACAATGCCAAACGTTCTTTCTTCATTATTCTGTCCCAACAGATTGTCCTTTTTGAGAAGTAATATATCTACCACCTATGTTAGTTTGATTATAATCAGCTTTTGCCCTAAGAACTTGCTTGATATAAGTAGGTTGCGCTGGTATGCCACTGTTGAATACAACTCAATTCAATTTTAATTGGTTTAAAAAGCATATAGCTTTACAAAAAACCACAGAATAATATGGAAACTACGAATAATATAACAAGCAAAAACGGGATTTGGTTGCTTACTGAGCAGTTCAAGAATCAGGTAAAAATCCAGAGGGCAGAAATTGTTTGCGATTGGTGGGATGACAAATGTAGATGCATGCGGTCAAGATGTATAGTTTTCTTCGATGCACGGGTTAAGGGTCAAAAAAGCATCAAGACTTCTCTTGAAAATCTGCTGATTTGGTGAGTTTATAACATAATCGGGTAGATTGTTTCATGTAAAACAAACTCGCACGGCAAAAATATCGTCTACAGTTAAGCCGCGATTGAGGGAATAAATGTGTGAGCTCGTGTCTTATTCGAGCTCCGTAGATTAAATAAGCATTGTAGATGGTGATTTGCGGTATTCAAAATATTGAAAACCAAAAGCAAATCCCCTCGGTAACGACGATGTGGATAATCGAATAAATTCAGGGTGTTGACGCGCTCACTGTATGGTTTCCCACTGAGTCCGGTAACAAGTTTGGTAGCTCGATTGTATATTCTGTGCAAAGCCGTAACATCTTTTATAACCATGCTTGAACTGCATATTCCATCGTGGGTCTGAGGTGCGTATTTCTAATGCGGGAAATTGTCTGTTTTGAGAACCTACCGAAATTCTCTTTGGGAGTGACAATTTTTGCGATGTTTTGCTATAGACGGAGTTGCAATGGCTCGAAATCCCTAGGGTGTTGCTTATTAACACACCGAAGTCCTTTTGTTCGATGGTCCATGAGATGCTGTGCGCACCAAGAACATATTGCAATTCCACATATTTCCCAAGGTTTAACATGTGGCACTTTTGGAAATTTAAAATTAGTCGATTTTTTATGAACTCAGCGTGTAGGTTGTCCAGATCCTTCTGAAGCAGTTCGCAGTCTTCTGACTTATTTATCCACAACTCTGGGGAACTCCACCTGTCACTACTACCGACTTTGACAGCACCGCCCACAGAGACTTGAACAAGCCGATCAGTCGGGCAATTTTCTTATTAAGTTAATAGTTTGCCAGCGATACCACAACGTTCCATCTTCTGCAAGAGAATACTGCGGTTTACGCGGTCAAATGCTTTCGACATATGGAGGTAACATACATGCAGGGTATCCCCAACATCTACCGGGTAAGGAGAAGTTTAGTATGCCAGGAGTATCCCTTTCTAAAATCCTGTTGCGCTCACGCGAAAATGTTCTTCAAGGTATTTGCTCAGTTTGTTCGCCACGATCATCTCGATCACCTTGGATACGGCGGACAGCAAGGTAACAGGCCTGTAATTTGCGGGCTCTGAACGCCTTTGAAAATCGGGGAGATTTTATCGGATTTCCATTCCCTCGGTATGACACTTTGTGACGGCGATTCGCAGAATAACTGAGTCAGAGGTCCGCATAGAAATTGTGCACAATGCTTGAGTATATTGGGTGTAATTTTATCATAACCAGGGGATTTTCTGGGATTTAACGATAGTAGAGTTCCCAGCACCTCTTCTTTGGTAATGGTTATTGTGTTCAATGGTACAGAATGCGCTATTTCTGGATCCAGTTGTATATCCACGCTTTCCTTCGGACAAAATACTGTAGCGTAATAATTTACGAGAACATCCGCGGTCTCCGCTGCATTTGTGGTCATTCCAGAGGGTGTCCGTAAGGCCGCAACTCCTGGTTTTACTGATCACTGCTTGTTCACAATCTGGTAAAGAAGCTTTGGATTCCGTTTCATTTTAGACATCAGCTTTATACTGTATTTTGTCTTCAGCAATAAGTTTAATAATCTGGTTTCTAAGTTTCTGAAAGGTCTCCATTTTGGTATCGGTGGTTAACAGGCGATGATTTCTCCAAGCCAAATTTCGCATTTTAATCCATTTCCGAGTGCGACTGCGGATTTTAAATCCGAATGCGTTTCCACACTGTTTAGGTACGAATGCTGAGTTTGATTTGATTTCCCGGTTAAGCTTGGTCAAAATGCTAGACCACTGCTCGTTTACTCCGATGCCTTCAATTTGCCAATCGTTAATCAAACTTAGGGCGTTTGACAATTTAGATTTCTGATTATTTTTGATGTATCGCTTGCTCGCTCTGCTCGACATCGGTAATCGAAATTCAAGACAAAATGGTCACTCGAACCTAGCGGGCATTCGTATGTAATGTTTTCGACGGAGTCTTCTTCAGTTGTCAAGTTCAGATGGAGTATCGAAGGCATATCTGTCCTTCTGTTTCTTGTATTGCTTTCCAAGTGATTATAAAGGGAATTTATTAAAGGAGTTGCTGGAAAATGGCAGCAGTGGAGGTCTGAGAAATTTTGTTAGTGATTAGTAGGTTAAGCTGATTAAAGTCTCCCAGTATCAAGATTCTGATATGATATCTCAAAGTAATCAAGCGTAGCTTATCGAGTAGACCCGTATTATACATTTCCGGGGCTGCTGGTGGACGATGAATTAAGCCGATTGTGCAATCTTCGCCTGTAGTCATTGTCAACAAGCACTATACCGTGTTATGAAGCACCAAATCGGAAATCGTGAGTTTTCTGCATTTCAGTATCTGTTCATAATAGAGTGCCACACCTCTTCCGCATGATGCACGGTCTCTGCGGAGCAGTGACATTACAGCAATCTCTAATTCAATCGTGGATTTCCGGGTTAAGCCAATTTTCGGTAATCGCAATTAACTGTGGTCGTATTGTCTCTCACAAAGCGACAATTTCGGTCAATTTGTCGATCAAACAGTAGGCATTGGTATAGAGGCATCCGAAAACAGTTTTCGTATGCTAAGATAGATGGTGTTGTGTCATGAGATAATCTGAGACAACCGTCATTATTGCGCCGACTCCGAAAGAGTCTGCATTTCTCTTTTTTGACGAATTCAGTAGCATCTAGATCATACCGGTCTTTCTAGGTTGAGAGGCGCAAATCGAATTATCTTTTTGACTAAAATAGATTGCTCCCTCTGGTTTCAGTCCACACGTGGGAGTCATTAAGGGTGGCTTTGCGCTCGATTGCTGATGTGTCCCAGCCGAAGATTCATTTCCCTGGTTCATCTGATAGAGCTTCATCAATCCGGAGAGTATTGGGTGGGTTCATTTTCTAAGTTAACCCTCAACAGTCTGGATTTATCCTGATGAGATGAATCACACCGTCTGATTAAAGGAGTCAATGCTAACGGCACCACAGCTCTAAGTTTCATAATTCCACACAGTTCCTACCATTTTCCCTCATCGTGTTTTTGACATCAGTACCAACGACACTTAGAGTGTGCCCTTCGATTTGTGGAAATGTTATTTTGTTTCTCTAAGGCATTATCCGTTTTGGAATCAGTTGGTTATTTTACGACTCGCTTTTTATTCGTGGATTGTTTTGAATTTGGTTCAAATCCTTCCAAAGTACGTGAATCACGGGAACAGCTCAATTGTTCCGAATTCGCTAGATCGATGGTCTCTATGCTGATCATCGCATTTTTTGCCTTGCTGTCTCCTTAGAACGGGAGATCAAACACGATCTTCTCGCTCAATTCTAGGCTTCAGTTTGCCAATCAATAAGTCATTTAACAAACCTTCAATGCGAAGCAGTGTACAACCGAGCTGGCCGCATGCTAGGTATGCTTCGGCATATTTTCATGCTCATAAATACTCATATTAACCCAGTGATGGATTACTCAGTGCAAGCTTGGGCACCATGGCTACAAAAGGACATCAAGCTGCTCGAGAGGATTTATCACAGAGCAACTAAAATGGCTGGCTGTCTCCGCGACCTACCATATGAGAGTCGACTTGTGCATCTTAATTTGGATACACTGCTTCGCAGACGGGTTCGATTTGATCTAATCCTAACATATAAAATAATCAACTCAAAGATGCACCCTCTGAGGCATCTATTTCGCCTCCGGTCAAGCCATGCCACACGTACTCACCCACTGGCATTTGATATTCCGCATTCCAACCGGAACTGCCGTCGGTTCTTCTTTTCGGTGCGCGTTTGTTTCTTATGGAACTCCCAACCGTCAGATGTTGTACAATCATCTAGTGAAAGGATTTTCAGGAACAAATAGGATATATTTATTCCACCAATACACCACCACCATATATATCATACCGCTACAATACATGACATTTTTTCTAACTACAAAACTGTCGATCTTCCTAATGCCTCCTTATACGAATATCCTGTGGTGTTGTACTGCTACGAGCTTTTTTATACCATAAATTCTTGAATATTGAGCACTAAGTGGTTTTTGTACTGTTCTAGGTTCAATTCTGCATAAATGGCAGATATAGCAAACTTCTGGCATTTCGTTTTTATTGATAATCGTTTTAGCATCTGCAGTCAGGGTAACGTCACATTTCATATGAACTTGATCGTGACAAATGTAACAGCTAGCGTGTGGGGCTTTGTGACTTCCGACAAATTTGCCACACGTGACCGCCATCGCTGGGTTTCGCTTGTAAGGTCATGACGCCGGGGCAAAAAGATTATTGATCGATCTGTGTGGTAAACGGGTATGCCCGCGTCGGCTCGTATGTAGCGAAGACGGGTCCGAAGCGGATGAAAAGTTGTAAGTGGGTGAGTGAATAATCTCGCCGCAAAACGAAATTCGCCGTTTGTAAGGTTCGCGGTTTTTACGACCAACCTGTTTAATCACGTGCCCAAACACATGTATGTAGGGTTTAAACCCATTATCATAAACAAAAACACTCATTTGAATGCATAGTGTGGTGTGTATGTGATGGAACTGCATGCAAATGAGCATTTTTGGATCTAATTTTAAGTAACCGCAACCCGGAGCTTGTTCGCTAAATATTACAGTCTCAATGCCTTACCATCCTAAAGACAAAACCGGGGGGCGTAATCATAGTGAGACTACATCAATCAAACACAAATTCAAAGTTTCTAACCTTGTAACCTTTCTAGCCTTGTAAATTACACATTGGCTGCGTGTTATACCAAATGGTAGGTCTGCAAAGCTAATCTTCTACTTGTCACTCTTATTTTGGCTCGCGCACTGTGCTTCAAATTCGCAACATTTGTGCAGGTTTCTAGGTAATTAGTAGCCGTATAAGTCTTCATGTGAGACCCTGTAATTTTGACTTTAAGGAGCCCAAACTTTATGTTGTTGAAGAGTAATGCGACATATCCACAAGTGAAAATTTCGCATGAGATAACCGAAGCTCCATATAAGCCATAAAGCTATATATATTACATGACGCCCAAGCATGATGATCGCAGAATGGTTGGATAGAGTATCAAACTCACAAGTGTCATCTAGAGCTGGTCTACAGAGCATGTCTGCGCTGCGGTGACAGTGTCACCTACGCCGAATGGGTTTGTAAAGAGAAATGCTCATATTCCAACAGATCTAAATCTACATAAGGGCAGGCCGCACCTGCGGTACAATTACGTTCGTTTCTAAAGGTGATATGAAGGCCATGGACATTGACTATAGGAGGCGGATAAGTCTTTGTCTTAGCCCTCACTCTAGTGTACAGTGTTATCTTTGAGCTCTGGAAAAGCAAGTGCTGCTGAACGTGTGTCACGAGGACACCGTGCTAATTACCGTGGTTTTCATATGTTATGAGAGAGAGATGTGGATTTGTGCGTTTTATCAATAGGAGGTTTCGTCATCAAGCTAGATGACATCGTCAACTGAGCTTCTTGCGAAGTATTTGTAATCGTCGAGTTTTCTGATTTTTATACGCTGACGGTTCTGTTGTTTCCTCGTCATTGGTTGTTCTCAAGCTCCCACGGCTTAATGTTCGCTTCCTCATTGGCCCATACACGTCGTCCAATTGAACGTGTTGATTCAAAGACCGCGTTGTGGAGTGCCACGCTTCGAAGAATTCCCGTATGTGGTGCGTGCGTCCCCTTGCAATGTCTCTAGTTCCATTCCAGTTGAATTGGTGTCCTTCTTGGTCAACGTGAATTGATAGTAATGATTTTGTAATCGTGCCTCCTTACCGCTAATTGGTGTTCGCTTAGTCTGGTACCCAGTCTCATCCCAGTTCGTCTCATCTCACAATCCGCGCATGGGATCTTGTAGACCACTTTTGTTGTGTATTCTTCTTTTAGGCCATCCATCGATTTACACAGCTGATCGCGAGTGTTCGCGTAGGTCTGTGTGCAACTTTGATTCCAAGTGGTCGCAGAACTCTTGCAGCGATTTTTGAAACATTCTCAATGCATGGTAAAGGTTTCCTGACCTGTGCGTTTGGTTGCCCCTTAGAAAAGTTCTTGGCGATTTGTATCTTAGTATAAAGTTGTTCGGATAACCGTTTTTTTGAGGACATTGAATAGGTATCTTTCTTCCTCTACCAGCGTTTCAGCCAAGTTGCATGCGTCTGCGGTCAATTGAACAGCGTTCGTACGCCACTCCTGTTGTGTGCAAGCGGATGCTTGCTTTTGAAGTTTAGTATTTGGCCGTATGTGTTTGCTTCCGATAGACAATTGTCCGGAGGGATCCTCTGTCGCTTCTAGTGACGAGGATATTCAAGAAAGGTAGGCATCTGTTGATTTCAGTTTCTTTCGATTCTATTAGGGGAATGGCAATGCGTTTCAATCTCTGCATTACTGCTTCCACTATCAGTCCAGAGATAGGTGACCCCATTGGAGTTCCTTTGATCTGCTCATACAATTTTCCATTGAACTTGAATTGAGTCTGGAGACAAAGATCCCAGAGCGTCATTATTTCCTCAAGCGTGATTCGATTTCCGCCATACGTTGTTCCGTGTTCTGTTAGTAGCGGTACGATTGTTTGTTTGGCGAGTGTAAGGTCGATCGACGTAAATAGGGCGGTGACATCGAAGGAGACCATCAACTCATCGTCAGTTATCTTCAAGTTTTGCAGTTTTTTGAAAAATTCTTCTGCCGAGTTTACGGAATAGTCTGAGCCTCTGACGAGATATAGGAGTTTTCTGCGTAGTTCTTCCGACAATCTATGCGTAGGTGCTCAGGACAGTGAAACGATTGGACGTAGTGGGATACCTTCTTTGTGTAATATGTTACTCACATCCTCACTCACTCACTTATACACCACAACGGGTTTCTGACTATTTCCTGTCATCAGGTGGAAACAGTAAGTTTAGGTTTAGTGTGCCCCGTAACAGCGGAAACGTGGTAATATTAGACTTGTATGTCAATGTTGTATATGTTTCTTACAAAGGACCACGATGTTCAAACACAGAATCACAATGTGATTTCTGGGCAATCGCTCGGGGCTCTCATGGATGATCAATGTAATGTGTTGGGTGTGAGCAACTCTTTTATGTGGTTTTATGCTGCATGTCAGCTTAACTGGCTGGTTTAGTCCGAAATATTGAGTGCCTGTTGATTATGATTAAATTTACTACAACCAATAACTGCGCTTAATTCTCTTTCAGTTTAAACAAAAGTTAAAAAAGAAGCTCGCTGAGTCAAACATTCAAATTAATTCAAAATTCAAAGTTTTCATTGTCGAAAAAGCAAATAATTTACAGCAACCACAGTTTAAAAATATAAGGAATGCATAAAAATAACACAAATGTTTTATCAATATGGAAAGTCCGCACGTGTATTCAGGTGCGAGGT
>JACCGJ010017769.1:0-14432 GCA_013407085.1 Atriophallophorus winterbourni
AAGCTCCTCACCCTTCAACATTTCTTGCTCTTAATCCCACACAAAATAGTTCTTATAACAGAAACGTAGACAATTAATGACATTCCTAACGTTTAATTTGAAATAGCCATCTATTTTATGTTTCGTAATTACCACAACCACACTCGTGGTGGTGGTATTCTAATTTATGTTATAACAGATTTCCCAGCAGACATACATAGTTTCCGTATATTAGATTACCTGAACGACTCAATTTGGATCTCCTTAACTTCTCTTGATGCTGTCATTCATACCACACATTGAGTTGACGTGCAGTCGCATTTTTGTTGCTTTGACACGTTTGACCGTTCTTTCACCAAATCTACTCGGATTTTAACCACTCTAAAACCCTTTGTTACATTTTGACCAGAGCTATCGGAATTCATATATTTTGATCTGGTCCATCGAATAACAGCAAAGTTACTGTTTCAACGTAAATATCTCAATTTTCTCACGCTTGCAAACTTTCTCCCACAGTACACTATCGTTCATTGCAAAGACCATATCAAACTACACATTTTGATATGTCATTCTATGCTCTAATTTGCGTGGTTACCTTGTTATCACAGATTATTCTCTAAATGATTAAATTAAGAGTTATAACCCAGCAAAATCGACCAGTCGAACGAACCACCGTTCTTCAACCGGTCGTCCGAATTCAGCCTACAATATGTGGTCGAGTCACGACATTCAAAACGCAGGCGAAAAAATGGATCGATTATGGTGTACATGCGAGAGTTGTTCTTTTGACAGCGACTTCAAACCACCTTGACCCCTGTGCCAAGTGCCTGTACCGGTAAGCAATGAAAATGCTTTGGTTAAATGTATTTTGTGTTATATACATGTGCACGTGTCCTGCGATGGGACTTTGACCGATGAGTTTATAAGGATCGTGAATGACAAAACCTCCCATCCATTTGCTATTTCTCTAGTGACTGTAGAAATTTAATAGTGAATGGTAATCGCAAGAGTACACAATTCTCTGCTAGAAACGAGACTAATACAATAGAGAACAGATTATCGAAACTGAAAGAGGAAGTTGCAAATTTGAACAAAACTTTACGACCGATATTCAATACTAAAACATTTGAATTGGATAATCGCATACGCTCGACCTCACCGCCACAGAGTGCTTCTGAGAAGGTTAAATTATTACAAGACACTGAAGAGATTGTTAAAAATCCCTTAAAGCCGAAACCGTCTACCATGAATGCTCCATCAATCAAACCTGCTGTAAATGACGATATCCAAATAGCTCGAAATTGTAATGTATAATATTTTCAAACCCAGTTAGTAACGCGCAACAATTGTCCAAACGTTGCAAAACCAATTTATTTGTAATGAACAATTTTCTACATATAGCGGTACTGAATAAATATACACAAATGCAAAATATTACCTCAACACTGAAAATCCGGGATTAGTTTCAATAACAATTACGAGCGTCCATGAGCAAAAAATATGTCGAAATCAAGTCGAGACAACAAATGGCGGGAAAGATTGAACCAAAAATAAGTAAGGTGTAAAAGGTGAAGACAATTTCCGCTAAAGTATTTAAGAACATCAAAAATGAATGTGTACAATTTGTTGGGAGCACAAAAAAGCGAGTCCAGACAGGCCAAATAATAAACGTAACTTAAATGTGAATATAACATTTACACTGCCACCCTAAAGCCGCGAGGCTTCAAACATACAACATACGCATCTGGCTATACCCTGGAAAAAATCGGGTAAACGTCACACCCTATGCTGCACATGTGGCAATTCAGAACGAATACAAATTCCTATCTTCAAAATTGAAGATAACTACTCATAAGTAATTAAAATTCAATAATATTAGCGACCACGACGGCACTCACTAACGACCCGTTAATCAGAATTTCACTCATCGACACTTGGGCATAACCACACAATTGTTGTACCTCATATTTAATTGCCATGCGTATGATTTGGAAACAAAAGGTCAAAGCCATCTATAAACAATTTTACATGTCAACAACACCTCCTTAAACGCCGGAGCCGTCTATAATTTGAAATGTCTCGAATGGAAACAAAAGGTCAAAGCCATCTATAAACAATTTTACATATCAACAATACATCTTTAAGGGCCGGAGCTGTCTATAATTTCAAAGGTTTCGAACATTTGATGCATGAGCTAAGCATGGGATGCACCTTCGCCGAGTTCGACCTTTTTGCAGCTGTACGGGTGTCATGCTGACAGCACTGAGCCGCGCTCCCTTTATCCCGTTGAAGTTATAGCAATATTCATTTGCATGTTTGGTGTTTATCGGTCTCAGGAGGTGTAACACGCATGGGGCGCATGCTTCTTGGTCAGTTATCGCCGGAAGATAGCATGCATGAGCATGTGATCCTTGGCCAAATACAATGAATGCACCACGCATGGGGGCGCGTGTAATCATGGCCTGCAATAAAATATTTTTTATGGTATAAGGAGCTTCTGCCAACTGTTTACCGAATCAGCTGTTGAAAACCTGAAACATTATCTCGGTTATGAAAGTACGCATTGTGAGTAACTCTGGACAAGGTGACAGCCCTACCACTCTGCCCATGAGCATCCTTTTCATATTATATCTTCATAGTGCATGCGCACTGGCACCATTTACCAGAGTTGCGCCTTCAAGGGCCGAATCCGTCTATATTTACTATTAACTACAAATTTCTTACAGAGGTACACTGCATATTATGCGCCATTGTCAATGAGCAACATTCCGACAACTCTCTACCTGTCCTCTGCCCCTTCGAGGAGACAGATGAATCTAAGGTCCCTACTTATTAAGCCGTCAGCAGTTTTAATTGTCGCCTGTCTAACGAGGCCGTCAGTTCCTGCAAGGGTAGCAATTAACAACCCCATACGCCATTTACCTCGGGGACAATTTATCTTCGTTAGAAGGATTATATCTCCCGTCATGAGGTTTCGCTGCGGCTTAAGCCAATTACGAGTTATTTGCAGCGTTGGAAGATACTTACGCTTCCAACGTTCCCTTACACGGAAAGGAGAGAATTTATCAACACCGGTGTGACTCAAGGCGTGTATGTATGAAAGCACAAGCCTTATCCAGGCAAAGTGCCACACAGTCAGTGACTGCATGCTGGCTAGGATACTGTCAGGTTGCCAAGGCCTAGACAGATATGAGGCGTGTAAACCCCTGTCTGACAAAGTTACCAACTATTATATGAAGTTTCACTCTAGTTTTTTGATCGAGTGTGCGGTAGTAAACTCTGTTATTCAGCTGATATGATATGATATGATGTTTAGTATTCTTTAAAATTTACCACGGAGGAACAAAGATAACAATACGTCTTTTGGATGTTCAAAAATCGATGTCAAAAATAAATAAGGACAGTCACAGATATCATGGTTCATCACATGCTCATCCGGTTTAATACCAAAAACCGCAACAGATTCCGATCGTCTGATTTCTTTAGCCGAAATTTTCCAAGTGGAAGAAATTTATACCGAGAAACAATTTTGACTAATATCCAATCGAGAATGCGGAATCCTTAAAGCATTTGTATGAGTTTGGATACGGACGTGGCTATTGAGATTTAGCAAGTTTTAAGGAGATGGTTCTCATCATGCAATATTTGTATTGCCAACAAGAGATTACTCCGTATATATCGTTGGGCAAAATCTTGTAGATTTAGTTGTAACATTCGCTATTTAAAAGGCAAATGTCTGCAACGGGACCCAAAATTTGTAGAAAGATGAGAAATCCTGTCAAGTTGTAGGATATATTTCCTCAGCCATGTTGCCCAGGCTTGGAGGGAATATTTCATAACAGGGAGCACATACGTCTTAATTAACCGGGGTAAAGTTTCAGGCGTAACAATCATTATTATCCTTGTTAGAATATTCAAGATACGGCGTTTTCTACACTGCCCGGCAGTGATGTTCAGGCTCAAGGTTGACCGACAACCGGATACAGATAAAGTATTTTTTTCGGTGGCACAGACGAGAACTTGCGTGCCAAGCTGATACGTGTGGTGCAGCAATTTTTCAAGCTCCAGCATTTCATCTTTCGCAGGGTTATATCGTAACTTGATGGTAAAACTTGATATGGTAGACAAGGCTTAGGATTGAAGACAAATGCGTAAGCGTTAATAAGGATCAGCGGTATCTTGGGCAGAGTATGTCAATCCATTACGAGTTTTACAGAGAATACGCCTGGGTTAATTCTTGATTGCTTGTTTACTACCTTGTATAGAAGCTTAGGGTTCTCCTACATTGTCTTAGGCAATTTTCAATGGAACTGTATGCAATCTTCTCTTACATCAGTCGTGGCGTAATTACGAATCTTACAGAAGATGCTTCCGCACCAACATTCTTACTAGTTACCCAAGAATGTTTATTTATAGTTAAGCATTTCTTAGTTCTAATCAAGTTTGCAACTTTTAACAATTTATCCAATCATGTAGTGAATGCTGATCCTTATCTTACCACACTAACCCGATAAATACAAACAGCTCAAAGCTGGCCGTTGTGTTTGTGTGATGCTAAATATTGTAAATTCTGATTTTTTTAAATTATATTAATGATTTATTACGGGTACCTGCTCAATTGTTTGGCTATGAAGCATCAAGAGGTTTAAGTTTTACTATCATAATTATTAAATCAATCTTACGTTCGAAAGCTCCATAAAACAAGAGCTTTATTAATTTTGAAATAATATTAGCCGTGTTAAAGAGCACAAAAGCTGTATGATAATGCGAATAATATGTGTAGCAGTAACAGTAATAGTGTTGCTGTTATAATGCAGTGCTTACATTACCATCTCTTACACACCACAAACGGTTTACAGCTAGTTAGTTTTCATCAAGTAGAGACAGAAATATCAGGTTTAGTGAGCCTTGATTATGTGGACTCTGTTTGCTTGATATTGGCTGATGCTGTACATATCAAGTGAGCAACGATCAGTTGCTTTACAACGGTTCAAATGACAAAACAGTCAACTGGCAAGTATTAATTGCTCCGATAGACAATTCTCCATCGATCTACGGAAAGTAAATATGAGCGAGATGTATCTGCTCTCCCACGAAACATATTTCAATATGTATGTATGCTAATTAGTTTGTGCTTACTTTTGAAAGTATTTCCTGCCGTTTATGTCCCTTCGTTTATTTACTTTATATTTTTCGTTGTTTTGTGGTAGTTAGGCAGTCAGTACATACTAACTGTGTCTCAGGATGACGACGATGATGATTATGTTGTCTTTCGTCGGAAAATGTCGAACATGAATATTCATAACAATCGGATAAAGTTTCATGATCTGCAGTTTTTCGAATGACTAAACAGTACGATTCTAGAGGAACAATCTCTCCACTAACGCTTGCAACAATAGGTAAAATTTGGTCATTTTGCGTTATTTTCACGACTGTGGCGCGATTTGCATTCAGCAGTTACATTTCTGTATGCGCTCCTCTCAAGCTTGCAGATGACGCTTCACTTAATGCCTGCAATGTGAGCGGTCATTAGGCAGTTTATCTCAACTCAATGGCAAATGCTATCTTATATTTTTTTAACCGTCTTTGTACCGCAAGTGAGGTTTGCCCAATGGTCGACTACGCGATTGCAACTCACCACAATTATCGTTTTTATAATATCGATAGTTTCGTGAAGTTATTTCCACATTTTTTGAAATTGCTTAGACGTATCTCGATAAGGTACGTCAGCAGAATCCTCCAAGACACCTAGAAGCACAATACTTCTTGTATTTCTTTTATACTCGAGATTACATCAATCAATTTTCCTCCCACCATGGTAGATATGTTTGCATACGACACGTAAAATCTCGACCACCTGTAAGAAGTTACGCGTATTTTAGTTACACCTACTCGTCCTCTTCAGGCTGTCGCATTATTCGTGAGAGGCGTGAATTATTTTCGTGAGGAGAATTCGAGTGGCGGTTCAGCCGATCTATTGATCGGGTAGTAACTGCAAATATAACACTGAGGTTTACACAGGCGGATTTTTTGTTACAATTTGTATCGCTAATTTTAGAAAAAGTTTTTGCAGAGTACTTTATCGTATCCGCTAATTTGAATAGTCAACGTTCCCGGCAAACACTAACCCTTCTTAGACACCATCTGTAAGGTTATCTGGACAAATTTTCTCCTCTTCAAATATGATGAATTCTCTATAAGCTATATGGCAGTAACTACTAAGTCAGGCTACATTGCTGCCTTTATGTCATTTTTTATCAGTTCAATCAGTTTTGAATACGGGATTTTAGTCCATTTAAACATGTCTTAATTTAATTTCAAGGTGGTTTGTTCAATTGTGATAATTTTTCATGAATGTTATGGAAGTAACTTTTAAGTATGTCGAACAATGGTGCCCTTTATGTCATTTATTATCAGTTGAATCCGTTTCGTTCGTTTTCCAGTCCATTTAAACGCATCTCAATTTAATTCTCAGGGGTTTTTGCCTACGAGGATGACCCTGTTAGCTTGGTCTTGCAAAATTAGCAAAGGTAACAATCATTGGTTAAATAATCTCCATTAATAATCTCCACTAAACCCGAGGACAGCCATTCGTCCATTTTGTATGCACTGTTAAGGAAAATGCCTAACACTTCACAGACTTAGCCTTAGAACTTACCGAATTTCGGAAAACCAAACACATGCAGCCCAATATGCTTTGTTTTCTTGTCAGGGTCATCCGGTCACGGTTGTGAGCAACACAGTTCTGTATTTTGTGCACAATGACTGGTTAGTCGAGTGAGCGATGATGAATATCATGAGCGCGAAAATGTGACGTGTTCACGAATAAGAGCTAACTCAGAATTGAATTCACGCGATACGCTGCGGTAGTTAATCGCTCGATGTTGAATATGAATCATTCGATGGTGAAGAATAAGATGTCTTTAATGGCGTTAATCTCTTCGATGACTTGGAGAGTATTAAGAGCGTTGCACGCATAGATCCAATATGGGAAAATCACGAGTAATTCGAATTCTCTCGTGATATCGCATATCGCTACGAGAGTGAAATATTCAGAACGCTGACTTTGGGGGGGGCTGCAACAATTTATAAGTTATTTACGTACGTTCAATTGTAGGATCATTATCCCTTTATAATCAGAAGCTCAAAATAATGCGAACACACTAAACTATGCAATACATTCGAAGTATTAAGTATTTAGACTGTAGGTAAATGTAATATCATTTTGTATGAGTCTCGAGCGGTTAAGTGGTTCTTTTTAATTAATTATTTAAGTCATATTTCAATATATGCGGTAATACGGCGTTGTTGTAATAAGCTGAAATCATGTAGTACGATATCTAGTATAGGGTATAATTTTTCTCCCATGCGGCAAGAGTGAAGATATTCTGAATCTGATTTTGTCAACGTGCTACCTATCGTGGAACTCTGCAACGGTTTTTCAAGATTATATTTTTGTAGATCAAATGCTAAAACCTCTCTTGTTGAGTTGTTTCGTCCCCTTACAATAACTTTTACTCGCCGAGAGAAAGAATTTAGAGGGCAGTAAAAAGCATGTTCTCAACCATATGTGGTATATTGTTATCCTTAATCTGATAGGAACAATTAACAAATGCTAAATTGCCTTCGAAAGCTAATATTTTAGAATGTATCCATCATTTTACCACAGAGATCATTACACAGATTTCGGCTCTGCTCATGTCTACGTGATTGAAAATGGTGACTTGAAATCACAAAGTAAAAATTTGACCAGACCTCACTGGTGGTACAAAGCTCTTGACACCGACCATACGAGTTAAATACCGCATGTTATTTAACGCTCAATTTGTTTGCGCAGTGGTAAGTGTCATAAAGATGCTGTTTTTCTACGTGAGATAGCGAATTGCCTCCCATGTCTTATGTAGATCATCGATGCACATCGGTTAATCATTCCAGATTCGTACTCAACAAATTTTTCGTATCACTAATCACACATATTCCGAATGATCATTTCATCCAGCAGAGTTAAGAGAGTCAAGCATAATTTAACCGTTTGGATTCATTTAAACGATGTCAGCATCATCTACGTTTAACAGACTAGAGCACTATAAACTCGGCCTCGGCTTGAAGCTGTCGAATCAGAAATTGCCAGTGGATTGGGCTTCATAAAAATAAGTTCTGACCACCTTTAAGGTTTTCTGTGAAGAGCTTTCATATTTCTTCTGCTGGCGCGTATGAAGCACCAGTGCTACCTGCTCAATTTCTAAGTTCTAAACTCAAATTTTAATCATTTTGTTCTTAAATCCAACAAACATTCCAAAATTTCCTCCATGTCGGATAAGGAAGTTATGTATGTTCTGACTAAATAACCGATTTTAATTAAACACTACGCAATTCACATCGTGTAAAAATGAAATGTCGGAATTCTGCTTACGATTTTATAGAGTATCATCAGGTATGCATAAAATATCGGCCAGCGAATAAATGCACCGAATTCAAAAATATTTATTTCAGGTTCGCGTCATCCATAGAAAAATTTCAAGGATATGATATTCATTGATCTCAGATTTCCTTGATCTGTTACACTACGTATGTTAGATATTAACAATATAAAGCCGCTTCTGTGTTCACATTTCATGTGAATTTTAAGATCCAGACATTCTCTCATTCACTTTTCCGCATTTCCTTATGTTTTACTCGCTCATGTTCAATAATTGGACTCCAATTTATCGCGAAATATTTTCGGTTTAAACTCGATCGCGTAACGTGATATTGTTTTCAAAATGACCAGAAATGTGTTTGGTTTACCCCATTAGTTTAAGTTTGTTTTCTTACAGTTTGACTGTTTCAATATTGTAACGTTTCTACTGAAAAATTCGAGTTTGGTTCTGTTATACTTGGGATTTTGCAAGTCATTTAACTTGCAAAATTTTGTCGAATTTCAATCAGAGTCGAAAAACCCATTGGTCAATTGAGAAAAATAGTTATGCTGATAAATGACCGCACGCGTAATATCGCATGAGAATTACTGATTCTAAAAATGGACAAATTTTTCATGAACTTTATTCGCATTAGCCATCGTTATGGCTCGAAAGACCACATTTCAGTATCGCTTTATTCGTAAGGTAATTTCATGAACAATCAGCATTCTCCTCTCAAGACACGTGATACTTTCCTTGTAGATAATACTTACCGGACAGCCGGGAAATCATATGCGCGCTAAACATGGATGTTATGAAACGTGAACTTGTGGACGTGTCAAAATCTGGTTTTGATCCGAGCACAGTGGTGCCAATGTTCTAGTCGTGGTGTATTTTTTGTATTCATCTAATTATGAAGCTAATATTATAGCATGCATCACAATCCGTCAAAGATATTCGCTAGCCGTAAATGATTTCGTCGTAAATTATCCGATATTTCAGTTTCGCTTACCTTTTGGAATTTGACATCAGCGCAATGTATCTGATTACTGAATTAAAAACGAATGTATTTATGACCAACATGCCTTCAGTTAATTGGCCATAGTTTACAAAGAAGAGCAGTTAGCTGAATAATTGATTAAAACCAAATGTATTCGAAACCTCTACAGCAATATGCCTTTCATTATTTGACGATTGTTTCCAAAGATGATTGTGAAGTCGTAATGAAATTTGTAAATTTGAAGCTAAATATGACCCATCAGCTCTAGATGATAATTACGCAACTGACTTTTGGATCTTTGGTATTTTCTAAGGTATGCTTTTTTGATCCTATGATATTTTACAGATATTGGTTTTTTTACCATAAATCTTGAATCTGGATAAATAAACGTATATTTATTTATTACTTAATTATAGTTCAGAAACTCAGTCCTCTCCGTGCCGGGTGGTACACGAGGCGAAGACAACTTCACGCCAGCGGTTAATTTTCGGATCTGTTGTCATCGTTTTCTTAGCAATGTAGCTTTTACGGGATAGGGTTGCTAGCCATAAGCCCAACACTCCTCCTTTCTCAGACGTGCTTAGGACTGTCCTCGGCGGAGTTACTTAATTATAGTTAGCAACTACGAATTACATTTTTCTCAACGGGAAGCAGACAAACACCAATAAGCGGTTATAACTATTTGAATGAACAGCAAAGTTATATTTGAATGCCATTGTTGTTGTACAACGAACCATAATGTTCAAAGTTAGAATCAAGCACTCAAGGCGATTATGGATAATCAAAGTGATGTGTTGCTACAGGGGATGTGAGCAACAAATCTGAATGGATGTTTTTATTAATTGAGATAATTAATAAATTGAGACATAAATCATTTTTATCTAACGCCATCAATGGTGCATTTGAAATAAAAAAGACAAGCTTTTGAAATTGTCATGCTTTATTTTTATATTTTTTTCACATTGTATGCTGTGTTTACTTTACCGTGGAAACTAGTTCATTTCTGTATTAAAGATAATCGAAATCAAATATTAATATAGTTAGAGAGGGAGGGGAATTTTCAACAATTACCATTTTGTCCAAAGTTTTGCGACGCAATCAAATGTACGAAAATGTTTTGATATTTATTCAAGTCATCAAGTATAATTTTGGTAAGGTATATTTTTTTGCGAATTACCAAACTACTGGTTTGTACGAGTAAACTGATTAGTTTTGAACTATTAGCTTTATGCAAAAACGAAGGCCTTACTTCACAAGAATGTTCTAGTAGAACTGGAAACTCCTAATTTTCAATGATAACCAGCCTTGAGTTGGCGAATTTAATGTCACTCAAATATTATTCATGAATGGAACATATAAACTGAATATTTAAACGTTGTCTCTCAATAAGTACGACTAAGGTTAATTGGAGTTGACTTACAATAACACTGATTAGTTAAATAATTAGAAAATAAATCCAATCCATAGGTTTGCTTGTATCACTTTTCAAAACATAGGAGAGCATTGTTTCAAATCTCCAGAAAACGATACATTCCCATTAGATATAGATAAAATTCACATTGCTGGATCTTAAGCTAATACTGTTATGTATTTAGAGTTTTCATGAAATCGACTGAACGTATTAAGCTGGTAAAAGTTTCTTGTGGATAACACAATTCGCAACACATTATGGACACAGGCAATGTACAGATTTGAATGAAAGAATGATTTACTGCTGAATCTAGAAAGTTTAAACACTGGCAGCTGAGTCATTTATGAAAAACGTTGATTTATCAGGGGTTTCTCATTTAGTAGTGCATTTCGAGGTAGACCTTCTATGGAAATAGCCAAAAATAAACCCCAGGTTGCGAAACTAAATTTTCGCATAGAAAGTTCTGACATTATTTTCAGAAAGGTAAATAATTACTAAAGCGAGCAATCAACGCTCAGAAATATAGCTCAAAGCGGAGAAATTTATCGGAATTGTACACCGAGATTTAACCATCTAATGGAGACTTGTAAACGTTTGTTGAGATTACCACCGGTGTGGTGACTGTAAATAGCTCTACGTGAGATTATAGATTAAAAACCGATGGCATATATTAGTTGACAGTTGAAAAAAACTAAAAACACAGTAATATCACTCATTCAAATATGTTCGTTATCACTTCCAATGTAATATTTATAAACATAAAGTGTTCGACAAATATACAATTCTAAGCGTGACAAGCTAAATTATTAATATTGGAAAAATAATAAGCATATCTATATCTATATACATAATTATTATTAATTAAATAAGCATTGTACGAATATCTCGATCTAAACCTGTTCACTTTCATCGATAACACGTTCGAAGCGACTTAACTTCTCTCCTTACCTAAAACATACGCACCAACTAAGGGTGACCTGGCCAACTACATAGTAGATGGACATTATTATTTTGAATATACATTTGGTCAAAACATGTAAGGTTTCAGTCACCGTATCCAAGCGGACAAACCCAGACTAAAAATAAATGTTCAATCCATTTACCCGTGTAAATATCTGTTTTACCCTATCTGTTTCAGAATACGAGCAACATTATTTGAATTAGTAGTCATACATTGACGAGTCCATTAGATCTAGTGATTCAATTGTTGTAGTCACATTTAGAATATCTTGATCCGTTCATTACAAAAGCAATTTAATAATGTCATTTCAAAATCACTATCCTCGATTAATTAAAGTTATGTACGTACCAATTTACATGAGACCACTGTTCGCAAACAAATTGGAAAAATGTATAGATTAATTTATTTTGAATTTGTGTTTGTTCAATGTGAAATTTAATTAGTATTTGGCAGACCATATATTGGATATAATTTGTTTTGAACTACAGTGAGTTACTGCATATTCTTTATAGGACTTAGAATGGAATGAGCAAAGAATGAAGGAGAAAGCCTTTTTTGAAACCTTTCGAAATGTCACACAAGTTTTCAGAATAAGACACAAATTAAACTGTACAAATGTCATGTAATAGAAATATATAACATGCAATGCTGTTCAATTTTTGTGGTCAGATTGAGCAGTGAAGGCTTTTATGTGCCTCTGTATGTTGTACTTATTAGTACGTGATCGCAAAACGGAATTTTTGCAAAAGGGTTGCTGGAAGATAGCATCAGATGAGATCTCGGAAATTATGTTTGTCTTCAGTAGGTTATGCAGGATAAAGTATCACTAGTTCAAGATTTTCGTACGATATCTCATCGCTTTCAAGCGTAGTTTGTAGGGTAGGCCTCGCAACAATCGCTAACTCAAAACCAAAGCTTTCTGTGTTGTGTCAAGTTTCGCTAATGACGAAATGTAATGTAGCATAAATTCAGTTAATTTAAAAAGTGAGGACTGACTTAGAAAAATGCCGACAAATTCATGAATAAGCAAATGCGAGCAGTTAGATGATATATATGTACTGCAGAAAATGCGGGATCTCCAAGAAAGTGAAAAGCATGGTTTACACTCAACTGCTAATCAAAATTTGGATTGTAATCACACGTAAAAATCAATTTCTGATCACAGTATTATAGTATTTTTAAATATATTTAATGATGCCACCACCCGCAATTCTTGAAATGTTTTCTCGAACAAGACGAAATTAATTAGAATATTCAATCGCATTCACAATTCCATCGATTTCAATGTGGGGCCATGATAGTTGACACATAAACATGCCACAACGGATAAAACCTATGCTATTGAATGTCGAACCAAACTCTGAGATATTTATTACAAAATGAAGAAATATTACACGCAAGCACAATCAGTAAGTACCTTATGTTTACCTCCAACCAACATGGTGTTTCCTCCTTTTGGCAACTTATTCCAGATAAATCTTCGATTAATTTTACGGAAGATTTCAGCTCATGCAATTCATGATATAACAGCCAAATCAGAACCACTGCCATTATAATGTTTGTAAATTTCTAACATAAACAATAGACAATATAAAAGGCTATGACAAATGATTTATTAAGAAATACATTCACTTAGCACTTCCTGATGATTTCAATGTATCTGAATCGGTTAAATCAAAATTAACTCACTTTCACCGCCGATTGGTTTCAATTCCACTATGAATTGGAAATATAGGGTGAAGAACTTAAAAGTGCAACAAACATATTTGCTACCGAAATACTTATATTTTTTCAACTGAATTGAGTTAACTTGCATTATATCAGGTAGCAAAAATCCGACGCAACAATGAATTCCTAAATGATTTTATAACTATGCTCATTAATTATATCAGAAAGTAGGTAATTCAAAAAAAATCAATTCATTTCAAGGTTTTTAATCGTTTGAAATGGCTCAATGCTTAAAAATAGCCATGGGATAATAAACTTTGTATGCTCTACATAGATAAAAAGCTAGCTAAGCAATAAGAGTAAACAGTATATAATTAATTCAAAAAACGTGTAAAAATTTGTTTCAAACTTATGCAATCTAGTGGTGTGAGTAGCTATAGAAGGTGACATTTTTGAGTAAAAGAGACACGAATAGAATAAATGATACGTTATACAGTTTTGGCAGGTGTAATGCAAAGGCGATGGACCACCCCCTTTAAAACTCACTTTCTCAATTTCTGCTATGACAGCCTTTGTCAGACAAAATTGGAAAATACACAGGAAAAATATCCCCAATGAACTCAGACTCAGCATATCGAAGTCTGCTTCCGAAACACAAGCTGCAGCAACGCCGTGCAGAGACACGGACTGACTAAACTCTGAAGTTCTTCCAAAATACTGCAATGGTCCTGCTCTCAGGGGGTCGGACATAAAAACATCATCCGCACCTCCTCGCAACCACTGTTAAATGCATATACACAAATTTACACTGCTTGCGGAACAAAATCGCTGAATTATCCCATTTTAATGCTCAGTTTCCTGCTGACATCATTGCTGTTACCGAAACATGGTTTTACGATCAGGTAAACGATTGCGAGCTAGCAATTCCCAACATGATTCTACTTCGACGAGACCCTTTAAGATCAGTTATTAAAGATGCTTTGTATTATAACGAATGTTTTCAATGCACAGCTT